>APFE030450003.1:142206-199319 GCA_000404065.3 Pinus taeda | reverse complement strand
TTTATTTTACTTTAAAGTAAGATAACTTGACAGCATATCTCATACTGACCCGGACGCCTCTCCACCACAACAACCTTGTTCGGCATCTGAAAATTAGTTATTGCGGAAGTATCAACTCAATCAATTAAAGCTCGAGACCAAACGGAAGCACGAGGCTTTCTCTAAGCTGTCTATAAAACAAGGTTCACCCCACCCCACTTCTCGCCGCTCATCTATTTGGCCCCACTAATACGGCACCTTGAGTGGAATAGGGTATTTGGTATTCATCCACGTGGCAAGCGTAAATTCATCCCCAATAACTTTTCAATAACGATACTGGCTATGTAAGGACAGCACTCCGTCCAAAAATAGCTCGCACAACGGTTCGCATAAAAGAAATGGCAACAGCAGGGTTCGCTCTCGTTCGACAGGGTACCCTTCACTTTGCTGGATCATGCAGACCAAACCCTGGTCATGGCAGTATTGGTTTCATTATCTATAACGACCATGATGCCTCTGTTGTGGAGGAGTTCAGCGCATATATTAACGATTGTTTCAGACTACGCAGCAATGCTGCTCATTACAAAGCCCTAATCGCGGGTCTTCAACATGCACTCTGGCACGGCATCACCCACATCACTGCCCTTCGACATTGTAAGGTCCTTATCAATCAGGTAACAAAGTCCTCTACTCTCTTTTTGGCTTTACAACTATTATATTCTCATTGCATTCTAAGAGGACACCTTTTTATTTCATGGCGCTCATTGTATGTTGTGCAGGTGGAACGTAATTGTGCAGTGGCTACACCCTGGCTGAAGAGATACTGCAACAGAGTTCGGAAATTGACCTCGCAGTTTCAAAGCTTTCAAATGCGCCATATCTATTCTGAAGATAATTCTGATGCGTATTCCCTAGCCCGGGCAGGCTATAACAGTACTTTTGTAGATCAAAGTAATAGTGTAGAGCGTGAGATTTTGCAGAGGTGCAGAGACCCAGAGTCTGCGAAGAAATATGTTCTGGAAAAGAGATGCGACGGTTACCATAAAACGAAATACATTCTAGACATCATTGAATGTCGTTTACCTGAATCCTATGCGGTTGTTCGAAAGATGTGTACAAATATAACTAAGAATATGGGAAGCTGTTGGGTACGGAATAATAACAGAGTCCTGGCGTCTCTGCTAGGGTTATATTAGGTTTCTGCATCTCGGCAAAGAAGCTAGGGTTTTTTTTTTTCTCATTTTGACGGATTCTAGGGCACCCTGTTATTGTAGTTGCTCACGAGGCAACCAGTTTTAAACAGATGCCATTTCTTTCAAGTAGTTGGCATTGCTTTGATTTTTTATGGGAAGCTGTTGGGTACGGAATAATAAGAGTCGTGGCGTCTCTGCTAGGGTTATATTCGGTTTCTGCATCCCGGCAAAGAAGCTAGGGTTTTTTTCTCATTTTGACGGATTCTAGGGCACCCTGTTATTGTAGTTGCTCACGAGGCAACCAATTTTAAACAGATTCCATTTGTTTCAGGTAGTTGGCATTGGTTTTGATTTTTCATTTCTCTCATAAATTGTTTGAATAACTGAGAACTTTTGTGCTGTCCTATCTTCCCACTGAAAACTCGAAGGTTATTGTGGGACTTGAACTTTGATTGATTGCAGAGCGCCCATTTATCTTTTTCAAAGAATTACGATAATCAAATTAATAAAAACCCAAATATGCTGTGACTTTTGTTTTCTAGTTATGTGTATTACAAAGTATTTTTCATTTGGGAAATACAATGTGAAGCATAGATTCGTGGTTCTTCAGAACTTTGAGGACATCATTAGATATATTATCTTTTACTTCCATACTGCTGTTCAGAAGGTGGCTGACTCGCCTGAAAGCGATGATGGTATAGGCGGCACAGTAAATTCTTGAATGGCTATTTTTATGGTTTTTCAGGCAACGTCTGATGATCGTATTTAGATATATTATCTTTCACTTCCATAGTTTTGTTCGGAAGGTGGCCAACTCGCATGAAAGCGATGATGTTATAGGCTACACAGTAAATTCTTAAAGGGCTTACTTTTATTGTTTTTCAGGGAGTCTGATTATTGTATTTAGATATATTATCTTTCGCTTCCATACTTTTGTTCGGAAGGTGTCTAACTAGCCTGCAAGCGATGATGGTATAGGCTACACAGTAAATTCTTAAATGGCTATTTTTATGATTTTTTAGGCAGAGTCTGATTATTGTATGGTATTTAATATCCACTATTTTAATTGAGGCTACAATTTAGTAAATAATATAATAGAAATTTAGGTTGGATTTTAAAAAATTTTAGTAAAAAACTATAGAGTAAAATTATGGAAATTTTAGTTATCATTCTTAAGTTTTATTGTTAAGTTTTTTTTGAGTGTTCATGATACCAAAAAATAATTCAAACACTAGCTAGATTAAATTTCTTAAACAAATTCACAAAATTCCAACAAAAATTTAGCCATGAAAACTAAATCTTACCCTCCATACACAGCTCGGTTTAATATTTTCGCCGACCTGTATTTGATAGCTTTGTTTTTTGCCTCTGAAGAAAACTGTTTCAATCTTTAAAATGTGTTTATTGATTTTTTCATATCTTAGAATTTTTCAGCATTTTGAAACCCTTCAATGCTCTTGATCATCAATAATGTAAAGATACAAAAATAACATATAAAAGATAATTATAAACTATGTAAATCAATAATATTTTGTACAAAATTAAATGTTTAGGAAAAATATATTATCTGAAGAATTTATGAGTAAATCACAAATCACATATATATTTTGTCGACCTTTTCGGCTTAAATCACAAATCACATATATATTTTGTCTACACTTTTGAACCAGGTGTTTCTGATAACTATGATAGATCACAGAAGCCTCAATTTTACAAAAAAAAATATTAATTAGAAAATTGAACCAAAAAAGTCAATTAAAAAATAATAAAATAAAAATATAAATAAAAATTAAAAAAAACACATCATATGACTCTATTTTATTAATATGACTATTTTGATTACACAATATAATATAAGAAATAAAAACAAACATAAAGAAACCCAGAAAACATAAGAGAAAGCACACACGAAAAGAAAGATAATAAGATAATAAAGAAAAAAAGAACAATAAGATAATAAAGAAAAAAGAGAGAAGAATAAAGATATAAAATAAATAATACTTTATATCAATTGAATGTTAAAGAAACATGATTATATTTAATCAAATTATTATTATCATTATGACACTATTATTATGATTATCATTACGATTATATAAATATACTATAAGGAAATAAATAAACAATTAAAAGAAACCAAGTAAATAAAGATATGGATGGTTGATCCTCTACTTGGGTATGGTAGATATGTTGAAATATAATGTTTAACATTTTGACAAAGTTAAACTACATAAAAGTAAAGAAATAAATTAAATGAAATGAAATTAAAAACTACTGTAAAGTAATGTAAACATTTGTCAAGTTCTACTAGCGCAACCATTTTAGGATGAGGCTTCTTAGCAAAATAAACTATGATCAAACATCACGGGGGGTGTTGTGCCCTGTGCTAAGGGGAGGAGACATGCTAAAAATTTAAATTAGGTTAGGGATGGTGTGGGTGAGTTGTGCCCTGTGCTAAGGGGAGGAGACATGCTAAAAATTTAAATTAGGTTAGGGATGGTGTGGGTGAGGGCATGTGCGATCCGTAGGTGACTTTGACGAATTAGATGTCACTCAAGCTAGGATTATAGAAAACTTGACCAAAAAAAAGTTGTAATGTAAAAATTTTAACTTAGTCAAGATAAAATAAAATAAAAAATAACCATATAAAAATAAAATATGATAATTTCCCACCTGGGTGCCTATGACAAACAATCAAATTGATTTGACCAATAGGGGCATCTTCATCCTCCACTTAGGAGGCAATGTGTCACATTCTTTATTCAAGTAAGCTCCATTAAATTTGATGATGTAGGGCACCTTCATTAGAGAGGAAAGTTGGCACTTCTATACTTGGTTCATGATGGCAATCGATGATACTAATAATAATAATAATCATCATTTTTAAGGTCACAGCGAAGCCAGACACCAAATTGGTGTATGAGACCCCCTTGTTTGTGGGACAAGGGACCCACCTCCGCGCAGCGATTTTACTGCTAAGTCTACGAAGGCATACATACTCTACCCCCCTCTGGTTTTGAACCTGTGACCTCTTAGGAGGAAACACATGCTCTTAACCATTAGGCCCACTCAAGCTGTATGATCACTCATCCTCGGGACCTTTTATGGTTTATAAATGGTTATCTGTGTGCAATATAAGCCATAACTTGTGCCTCTATGATAATTTAGTGCTACCCTTCTTGGATTATAATGGAGCATGATGCAGATATGGTAATTTAACATCATGAAATCTCGAGGTGGTTAATTATTCAGGCATGTGAGGTTATCCCTTCAATTGATCACATGGTGATGGTATTAAATTTTCGACTATAGGTAGTGTCATGATGGACATAGTCTATAATGTTGGTAGTTGTAGAAGTTCCTTGGTAGCAAGGACATCACCCATATTAAGATTTTTGTTCTTCTCTTTGGCATAGAGGATAAGATTGGGTACCCACTAGACATGGAGAAATTCACTCCCCAAGGAATTTCTATGGACGCTCAATGATGCCATTTCGGCCCTTACAATCACTTTTTGGCTCTAGGGGAATTGGAAACTAAGAGGTGTGTTCATGTTTGGAATCTTTCATGGAGTTTGAAATCCCATTCGATGCCTAGTCAACATGTAATTTGGTTGTGGTGTCGAATGAGCATGACATATCGAGTCAAACACACTTGTATTCATTCAGGCATGGTGATTCATCATTCTAGGAGGTGGTGGACAATTCACATATGTATCATGGGGCGGGTTCATTCTTAGTTGGTGAGTGGGAGTCTGTTGGTCGAGGAGGAGAGCATACTCCGACTTAGATGGTGGTTATTCATAGGTTATCTCTCTGGGGAAGAACTAGAGGTTGGTTGTGGCCTTTAGTATTTTCTTCCTAAGTGCAACCTAAGAGTAATTTATTGTCTTTGTTGAAGGTACATGATGACTACTAGTCAAACGTGGTTGTGGGTATCCTCTGGTGACTCATGGCTTGCTAGGAGTATGTGGTCTTCACTGGCGGTTCATGGCGTCTTATGGGTGCACAGATTTGTCGGTACTAATTGATTGTTCATGGTCTATAGAAGCTTCATCACGGTTGCAAGTTTATCTCCTTGCTATTATGTTAGTCTACCTAGGTGACTGTGACGAATTAGATGTCACTCAAGCTAGGATTATAGAAAACTTGACCAAAAAAATATTGTAATGTAAAAATTTTAACTTAGTCAAGATAAAATAAAATAAAAAATAACCATATAAAAATAAAATATGATAAATTCCCACCTGGGTGCCTATGACAAACAATCAAATTGATTTGACCAATAGGGGCATCTTCATCCTCCACCTAGGAGGCAATGTGTCACATTCTTTATTCAAGTACACTCCATTAAATTTGATGATATTGGGCACCTTCATTAGAGAGGAAAGTTGGCACTTCTATACTTGGTTCATGATGGTAATCGATGATACTACAATCACTCATCCTCGAGACCTTTTATGGTTTATAAATGGTTATCCGTGTGCAACATAAGCCATAACTTGTGCCTCTATGATAATTCAGTGCTACCCTTCTTGGATTATAATGGAGCACGATGCAGGTATGGTAATTTAACATCATGAAATCTCGAGGTGGTTAATTATTCAGGCGTGTTAGGTTATCCCTTCAATTGATCACATGCTGATGGTATTAAATTTTGGACTATAGGTAGTGTCATGGTGGACATAGTCTACAATGTTGGTAGTCATAGAAGTTCCTTGGTAGCAGGGACATCACCCATATTCAGATTTTTGTTCTTCTCTTTGGCATAGAGAATAAGATTGGGTACCCACTAGACATGGAGAAATTCACTCCCCAAGGAATTTCTATGGACGTTCAATGATGCCATTTCGGCCCTTACAATCACTTTTTGGCATTAGGGAATTTGGCAACTAAGAGGTGTGATCATGTTTGGAATCTTTCATGGAGTTTGAAATCCCATTCGATGCCTAGTCAACATGTAATTTGGTTGTGGTGCCGAATCAGCATGACATATCTAGTCAAACACACTTGTGTTCACTCAGGCATGGTGATTCATCATTCTGGGAGGTGGTGGACAATTCACATATGTATCATGGGGAGTATTCATTCTTAGTTGGTGAGTAGGAGTCTGTTGGTCGAGGAGGAGAGCATACTCCGGCTTAGATGCTGGATCTCTGGGGAAGAACTAGAGGTTGGTTGTGGCCTCTAGTATTCTCTTCCTAAGTGCAACCTAAGAGTAATTTATTGTCTTTGTTGAAGGTACATGATGACTACTAGTCAAACGTGGGTGTGGGTATCCTCTGGTAACTCATGGCTTGCTAGGAGTATGTGGTCTTCACTGGTGGTTCATGGCGTCTTATGGGTGCACAAATTTGTCGGTACTAATTGATGGTTCATGGTCTATAGAAGCTTCATCACGGTTGCAAGTTTATCTCCTTGCTATTATGTTAGTCTACCTTTCTTATGTGGCTTATAGTCTCGTTCTTACCATAGATTTTTAAGGTTAGGTACTTACACAGTTAGTTTTGTGGCCAAAGGCCAAAACTAGATATGTTTGGTATCATTTTACAAAGCACTCGCTTCTTTTCCTATAATGTTTCTCAACAATCTAGTTAACTTTAGTATTTGTAATCTTTAGACTCTCAATTGGTGTTGTTGGGTAGGTTTCCCTGTGGGGCGACCCTTAACATCAAGAAAATATGTTTTTACTCTTTTTAATATATAATGAAATGTCGATCCTTACACAAAAATATAATAATAATAAAAATTAAAATGACCCATGTATTGAATATCCATGGTATTGACCCATGGTATTCATGTCGAATATAGCCTATTTAAAGGGAAAAGTAAAACAACCTAGATCCATCCTAAATCTATATCTACTAAGCGCCAAGAGGGATCAAATATCTTTTCACTGTAAAAGATGTTTGCATCTCAAGATATTTGATCCCTCTCGGCCCTTGGTAGATCCATATTTAAGATGGTATATATGTGTGCGTCTTCGAGTGTGTGTGTGTGTGTGTGAAAGAGAGCAAAGAACAAATGAAAAGAAAAAAATATTATAAACAATAGTATTATATGTAAAAACGATTAGAACTAAGTATTTAATAATAATAATAATAATATCCATTTTTAAGGTCACAGCCAAGCCAAACACCAAAAGGGTGTATGAGACCCCCTTGTGGGACAAGGGACACACCTCCACACAACGATTTGATTGCTAAGTCTACGAAGGCATACATACTCTACCCCTCTTTGGTTTTGAACCCATGACCTCTTAGGAGGAAACACATGCTCTTAACCATTAGGCCCACTCAAGTTGTATAAATATTATAAAAAATTAGAAAAATATATATAAAGAATAAATTAAAAAGGAAAAGAAACAAAGGAATGAACTAGTGGGAGAAGACAACACTTAGAAAAAAAAGGACAAGATCCAACAATTGCTAATCTCCCTCACATTGTCCCGATTCAATTTGTTAGACCTCTCAATCTTGGTGGCCTCCCTAAACTTCTGGTTAGGGAAATGATCAATCCTTGCAATGCCCTAGGACCAATGTTGCATTAATTGTTATTGAGATAATATCGGTGTGAGGAAAAAACCAGAAAAAATCGTAATTATTGGGAAATAATCGGGAAAAAATCGTTTGGTACAAAAATATTCATTTTTTTCATTTTTTCTCAATTTTTTTAATATCTAAACCATCTACAACATAAAATAAATACATTTACACATAAATATGATAAAAAAAACTAATATATAAGAATTTTAATATCATTTCTAGTGTTAAAATCACAGATAACATTAAATCATGTCCTCAATAGTAAGTCCTGACTCCTGAGTCCCAACTCAGCCTCAAGATATCAACAAAAAATATAATAATGTATCTCATCGTGTCATAATGTCATATACAATAAAATGAAGAAAATAACTAAAGTCTACTCCTATTGGTGTCCTCTGCCACTCTTGCGAGAAAATGCCACAACTTTCCCTTTCCCTCTAGATGTAGATGCCAGTACAGGTGGAGTTGGCAGTGGAGTCTCCCATGCTCTAGAAGCTGAAGAACTAAAAGTAGGAGCTATAGGAGGTAGAATACGTCCTCTACTAGTGGCAGGGGTAGCACGGGCATGTGGTGTCACCTCCTCCTCCTCCCCCTCCATTGCATCTTGCACTACCAATCATCAGCAAACTCCATGAGAGGCCTCTCACCTCAATCCTCCATGCAGCAGTGGTGTCAATTCCATCCAATGTGATGGCCTCCATATTAGGTCTCCTCTCAAGTTGCCTCACCCACAATTGAAGATTGTAGTAGATGTAGACCATGTCATTAAGTCACTGGGACTCCAACATGTACAAAGATCATGATATAACAATTATTAATTATAAAAAAAATATTGTGTAATGAATTCAAAAATTTATTTGGAAATTTACAATAATTTAAATGTTGAAGTGTTAACCTCTTGTGCTTCTTGTCGTATTTTTCAAATATGCTCTAGTTTTGCTCACATCCTAAGGAGCTACATGTTTGGCTGAAGATACGAATGGCAAGCTTTTGCAGAAGGGGTACCCTGCCACCATACATTCTCCACCATGCATCTACAGCAAAATTACAAATAAAATTTTAAATAAAAATAAGAAAAAAATGGAATTTGAAGAGACAATGAAATTTGAGACGATGTTACAAACTCAAAAATACCTAGCATTTTAATCGTCCTATCAATGACAGCCATCTCAAAGCCAAATGTGCCACCTGCCATCCTATATGTCTCAATTTCTTTAGAGATCTCTATACATTCTGCTGGAGATCGCACCATATTTTGGACACAGGATAAGAATCCATCCATGATCTCAACATCAAATACAAACCCACATGCGTAAGAAAATGTGGGGTTCAGGAAAATCCCAACAGCATGAATGGGACAATGGAGTGTGTTGTTCCATTGCTCATCAATCACTGCCCATAGGAGGAGTTGTCTCTGAAACCCATCATCTCCCTTATCATCATAGTAGGCCCAAATGGTTTCTTTGGCCCTATCCATGGCCTCATACAAATTACCCATTGCGTGCTTCTCACCATCAACCAACCGAATAAACTTTACCAAAGGTTCATTAACGACACACACCTCTTGCACTCCTGCCCAAAAGTCTTCCTGGTATGAAACTAGTTTGCATACAGCCTCTCCCTCTGGTTTGTGGTTCATTGGCAAAGCATGCCACTCCTCTGAAAGAAACATTCTCTTCACATCCCACATAGAATTCAAGAGGGATTGAAGAGATATGAAACTGGTGGAAAACCATGTAATAGCGGGGCACACCAACTCTTTATTGTTGGTGAATATTCTCATCAAGCTAACCACAGATGTATGGTTATATATAAATTTTGTAATGCTTTTGGATGCATCAACAATATCTTTGACAAAGGGAATTTTCCCTATGTCCTGCAACATCAAATCAATATAGTGTGCAGCACAAGGTGTCCAAAATAAAGTAGGATGCTTGTCCATAAGCATCCTGCCAGTAGAAACATAATTTGCAACATTGTTCGTTATGAATTGGACAACATTTTCTGCACCCACCTCCAAAATAAACACATCTAGCAAATCACATAAAGTTCTTGCATCTTTGATTTGTGCAGATGCATCAACAGATTTGATAAACATAGTCCCCTTAGGACAAATAACCAAGAAGTTTGTAAGTGTTCTCCCCTTTTGGTTAGTCTAATCATCTGAGATAACAGCGCATCTTATTTGTGCCCATGATGCCCTAAAATCCTCCAATCTTTGGGTGCAGTCAAGCTTTTCGTTTTGAAGAATCCAACCTCTGAAATCATGATAAGAAGGGATTTGGTACCCTGGGCCAACACTTGCAATAGCATCAACAACATGCTGGAAAAATGGATTATTCCTTACAATGCTTAAAGGAATATCACTCCATAGGAGAAATTTTTCCAGCAACTTGTCAGCTTGTTCTTTCTTAGTTCTTTTTAGCATTGAATTATAGATGGCTGTGAACCAGGTGTGGTTCAAGGAACAAAAAATGATGTGGTAGCTACCATATTGGTTGATGCTGCAGTAGAACCAGTGCCACTTGCTTCAGCTGACTTTTTTAGTTGACACTTCATTTCTTCTTTGGCCTCTCTATTTTGGTCTAAAGCTTCCAATGCTTTCATGGCTTTTTGGATGAGTTTAGGATTTGTATTTTTGGAAGGCCCTACATCAAATCTAGGTATTTTTTCAAGGTGATACTTCAATCTGTACACCCCCTGGACATATGGAACCCACACAACTTGCAAGTCAAGTTTAGTCTACCATTCAGAGCTTTAGGTTCGTCTTCCAATGCTTTCATGGTGTTTTGGATGAGTTTAGGATTTGTAGTTTTGGAAGACCTTACATCAAATCTAGGTATTTTTTCAAGGTGATACTTCAATCTGTACACCCCCTGGACATATGGAACCCACACAACTTGCAAGTCAATTTTAGTCTATCATTCAGAGCTTTAGGTTCGTCATATTCCCAGAAAGGATCCAATTTCCTTGGCATGTTTGTTTTTTAACTTTGAAGTTGAAAACTTGAATGGTGTTTTGGTGAAGTTGTGAACCTATGGGAAGATAAGGATTACAATTTAGTATTTACAAGTTACAAATTTACAATTTAGTATTTTAATTTTTATATTGTACAAAAACTAAAAAAGATTACATACATTTTAAGAAACCCCATTCCAGAATCCAAACCCAACCAAAAAAACAAAAAAAAAATTACATTGGAAAAATTTCATAAACCTCATTCCAAACCCAAGTTACCGAACCAAAAACAATGAAAAAAACAAAAACAATGTTTAAAAACAATGAAAACAAAAAAAAATTGGTGCCCATACAAGTTACCAAACCAAAAACAATGAAAAAATACAAAAACAATGTTTAAAAACAATGAAAAGTAAAAACAAATTGGTCCCCATACCGTTTCTATGGAGATAATTGCTCTCCTCCTCATGATTTTTTCCTCTAAGCATTTGAAAAATCACCAAACCCTCCAAGCAATATCTCCAAGCCCTCTCCAATGCTCCTCTACCCTCCACGTGCCTAACTGTGCAAATGAAATGCCAAAAAAATAGAATTTCATTATAAAACCTTACTGCCCTAATAATCCACAATAAAATTGGAAAAAATGGCGATTTTTTCCAAAAAATCGCGATATTATCACACGATTTTAACAACACTGCCTAGGACTCCTCTAAAGAAATGCGGTGTTTTATTTTCCTAGTATGCTTTCCCAAATCTAAGTACTAAGTCCTACAATGTTTGATATCGATAGCATGCTCTTGAATCCTTTGATTCATGGACTGACGAGTTTCTCTGATGTAGGGGGTCCCACATGAAAATGAGATTATATAGACACCTTTCATGTTTTTCAAGTCCAATGAGTCTTTTATGGATCTTTGGGAGATACGAATGGTATTTAGGGGACTAAAATTGGAAGAGATCCCTTGTTTCTTAAGAATTCAAGCAATCTTGTGTGTGGTCCTTTGGATAAAGGGAAGCTAAACACTGAGAACCAATTATGTGGGCTCATTCCTAACCTTTGGACATTTATACACGTTTGAGAAAGCCTTAAGACATTGGTGTTTACTATAACCATTATTCTAAAATGGTTAAAGGAGATTGGCTTTCTCATTGTCGCGAAGATCTTCATCAAAAACCCTAAAAGAATGAGTAGTCAATGTGTTGAAAACCCCCATCTTTTGAGCAAGATAATTATGGGAATTAGAATGAAGATATTTCTCCTTGTGTGTTTTATTTTAAGAGGAATTCCTCTGACAAGGCATTCAGTTCGTCAATTTACTCAACGAATATCATAGTATGGGATCCACTCAAAATATCTACCAACTTGTTGGATATCACTGAAAAGAAGATGGTTCAAGCAAAAATGGAAGAAGAAATAGCCTTGCAAGCTAGACTCTACCTTGTAATCAACCCACCCAAGGCTCTGCATTAGCATGAAGAAAACACCATTTTTTCATAAAAAACCTTAAGTATTTGTCTAATGTTTATCCCATAAGACATAGTCTCCTCTATCAAAATAATAATAGGATTTTTTTTTTCCAATCTATTTTCCTATAATTATTGGGTTTTAGAATGAAGCCCAACTACATTAGTCGATCTTTTAGTTGCTTCTAGGGATAAGGAAAATAATGTCTCGTATGAATGCTAATATCATCTCAAGTGTCGTGAGTAATTATAAAATATTTTTGGACGTTAATCACCATACTAGTGGTGAAGAAAAAAATAAACAAAATTCTTTAGGGATGATATGTCTCTCCAACCACCGTATACACAACACAAAGAATCATATACAAAGAGAAAATTACATACTTGAACATATTAATACCTTTAACAAGGCCCCTAATAAGGGATTAAGAAACATTAAGAAATAACAGAGGAGATAGAGTAAAACCTTGGTAGAGTCCTTGGTTAACTCCAAACAATTTGTAAGGAGCCTCGTTAATGAGCACAACAAAAGAAACAAAAGTAATGCAACCCATTATCTAATTTACTACTAGAATGGCCAAAGTAATCTTTATAAGGAATAGCCTTAGGAAAGTCCAATCTACTCTATCATTGGATTTTGAAAGATATAATTTAAGAGTAACATCATTAAGATTTTATTTCTTGATAGAATGCAAAAATCCCTAGGCTATTTCAATTGAATCATGGAAATTTCAATTTTCTAAAAACCTGAATTGTTCCTCCAAGATGAAAGAGTTTAGGACAAGCTTCAATATTCTAGTGATTATTTTAGTAAGAAATTATAAATAACATTGAAGCAAGCTATAGAGTAATAGTAAAAAAAAGAGGACCCTTCCTAAGTATTTAGATGAGGGAGAGGGAGGTAGAACTAAAGGATACTAGAAATTTACTTGAAGCTTGAGATTCTTTGATGACCTTTAATATATCTTCCTTAATCAAGTCATATAATCCTAGGTATAAATCAACTAAGAACCCATTTGGCCCGAGGCTTTTAATTTTTGCATAGAACACAAAGATGCTAACATCAATTATTTTACCTTTTTAGTGAGAAATACATTTATTTCATCTAAAACAATTGAGGGGAATTTCGAGAAAACTTGCAAAATCTCTTGAATAAGGAAAACATTTAGAGCTTGGAAGAAGGATTAGTAAAAAAGGGTCCCCCACTGCCTTATTTTCAAAATAAATCAGCAAGTGACATTCCAAATATTTGATTTCTCAAATTATGTTAGCTTGCTTTTTGAAATTAACAAATTGATGATTTTTGTATTTCTTTTTGGTTATCCCTAGTTTGTAGCTATGCTACCTTGCTCTTTAGTCTCCAACACTCCTCCTATTTTAGAAGGATGGAGTGACACTCTTTCTTGCGATATTTCATCTTCGCTAAATAATTTGGGGATACCTAATGAAACTCTTAAGCTTTTTATAAATCTTTTAATCGCTTCTCCACATTAGCTATTATGGCTAACATTAAAGAAATTTTGAGAGCTAAAATGAGTCTCAAAACAAAAATGTACAACTAAAATCATATTTATAAGAACTAATAGGATTCAAGATGATGATGTCAACCATCATGGATGATTCACCATTTTTGGAGTAAAAAAGTAAGAAGATTAAAAAAAAAAAAAAAAAATTACTTTTTCAACTCGTACTTTCAACTTATCTCCCTATGGTTTTACTGAAATTTCAAGCATTAGCACTTGTTAGATGTAAAATTTAATTCCTCATCCAAGGAGTATCCATGACGCGTACTTTTGATGAACCATGCTAGACGAAAAATGAGAAATACATGAAGAAACATGATTGCAGTCACGCTTCTTCATGTATTTCTCATTTTTCTTATAGTATGGTCCATCAAAATTATGCAACCTAGTTAGTCCTTGTATGAGGAATAAAATTTTGCATCCAACGAGTGCCCATACTTGAAATGTGAGTAAAATCGTAGTGAGATAAGTTGAAACAATAGTTTTTTCTTTTTTTTCCTCTTAAATTTGATGATGCATTGTAATCTTATTTTATTATTTCCACTATTATTTTATAATATTCTTTAGGAGGTCCATTTTAAAATTTTGCATCCAACGAGTGCCCATACTTGAAATGTGAATAAAGTCATAGTGAGATAAGTTGAAACAATAGCTTTTTCTTTTTTTTCCTCTTAAATTTGATGATGCAATCTAATCTTATTTTATTATTTCCACTATTATTTTATAATATTCTTTAGGAGGCCCATTTTAGACCTCATGATCCAAGTGCGTGTTGGTGGCCACCCATCTATCCCACTTGGACCCCCAAAACTATTTCTTTTAGTTTTTCAGTTTCCTTAATTGTAGCACAACTTAATATTTTTAACAGTTTTTCAGCTGCTGAATTTCAGAAGTCGTTTTCAGGCCCAAAACAACGTTTTTTTGGAAAACTAGAAGCAACATGGGTCCTTGGACTGATTTTACGCATCCCAAAGTTGCATTCCTCGGATAGATCTTTCTAACAAGGTATTGGGTGCATCAAACAGAGATTGGATGCCAAAGTTACAACCCCGGGAAGTTGATGTACCATTTTACCCAAAACGAGGCCCATAGTTTGGCGCTTCATCTCCTAGGGTTAGGATTTTTTATTTTTAGGGTTTTCCATTGTTTCTAAACAATAAATAGGACTTTGAGCTTCATTTTAAAACAATTTAGAGGCATGTAGCTGCCACATCTCTCCTCAGAGATAAGCTTACCATTGCCCGAGCTAGTTTATTTCCATTTCTGTTTGTAAGCATATTTTAGTATTTTACATTAATGAAATGAAGCATTATTTCTATTTTACTTTTGTATTTATGGTAATCACTATAATTTTTTATGTTCTTGTTTACATATGGATAAGTGGTATTAGAGCAATCTACTTTTTCTCTGTTTTTCTTTGCATGTCCCCAATGAGGTCAGGATATAAGGAGTTATGGCTTGAACTAGTCAAACCCTTGCAAAAACCAGCCTCACAAATCCTTACAGCCTCCCATGGAAGATCAAAATAAAGATGAGGGGACAAGAGATCCTATCAAAATATTCCTCAAAGAAGCCCTCGAGCGAAAAAGCAATGTAATGATGGAAAACTTGCCCAGATCCTTCAACGACTACCCAAGGGCAATGCATCTGCTTCCAAAATCTACTCTAGAAATGGCACACCCTTTAAGGTACAAGTTATCTTTGAAACCCCCATATTTGAGGGTTAGATAGAAACAGATGCCATAGGTAAATGGTTAAATCTGCTAGAAAGTTATTTTTGTCATGATTTTTCTAGCCGAGGAAAGATCACTTTTGCACTTCTCAAAGCAGCCCCCCACATCAAGGACTGGTTAGAAACCAACTGCGAGAAAAAGGATGAAAGTATGAGCTGACTATTTTCAACTGCAGCCACTTAGAATTCATTCCGAGATTCCATCAAGGAGTAGTACTACCCTGTCAAGAGCTATGAGGACAAATACATAAAGTGGACAACGTTGCAGCAAGGAAGGAATGAAAATGTGTCGAAGTTCACAAATATTTTTCATACCCTTCGCACAAAGTTAGGTATCAAGGATTCTGAGCTGCATTTCATACTAAAATAATGTGACTACTTACAAAGGTACATCTAGGGTGACATGGAGTTCCTGAACATCTCCTCGCTCGGCACAACATACCGATACAGAGTTAAGATCTACAATTTTGAAGAACAAAGGACAAAGCCAAGGCAGGGTGACCCAAGACCACCTGTCAAAGCCACAAGAAAAGAACAACAACATGAAGTCAAAGAAGGACACTAGAAAGTGGTGTGAATTCCATAAGAGCCCCACTCATAATACAAGTGAGTGCAGACCAAGAAGTCAATGGTCGCCGAGTTGAAGGCTTCAGAATCAGACGAATGTTCCAACCCTGAGTTAGAAATCGACAAAGGGAATGAAAAAGGGAATAAAATCATTGATGTGGAGCCCAACGCCATTGTTTCCACCACCAAGGTCTAGAAGAATGAGCCCGAAGATCTAGAGGAGGGGGAGCATCTTTTCCAATCACAAATGTGGGTGAAGTGTTCACCATTGTAATTCAATGTTGACAATGGGAGCCAAAAGAACCTCATTTCAACAAAGGTCGTGAAGCATTTGGGCCTACTGGCTACACCACACCTGCAACTGCACAATATCAGGTGGCTTCAGCAACGACGAGATCTTTGAGTCCACCAAGAGTGTCTCCTTCCCTACAGCATCAAGCCCTTCATAAATGAGGTATTTTGTGATGTTGCACCTCTTGATGTTTGTGATGTATTATTAGGCAAACTATACTTGTGGAAGCGACATGTTGTGTATGATTCAAGGCCTCACGCTATTATTACTATTATACATGATACCAAAGGTGGCCCCACCAACTACCACTTCTTTGATGTCTGCTAAGAAAGGTAGTAAGCTCATCTCCCAGAATAGGAAATTTATTTTTTGTTTGGTTCGCTCTTAAGGTAAGGGGAAGATCGTAGCCACATCCATGGCCCCTGTGAAGGGTTGCTCCACGTAGCAACAACAACAGATGGATCCATTCATGAAAGAAGACAAGGACATCTCCTCACCCATAGGGGTACCATTGCACTGTCAGGTCAAGCATTCATTCGATCTGACTCCTAGAAAACCTCTACCCAACGAGTCGATATATCATCGCTCCACTCTGAAAAATTCCAATTTCGAGCAGTGACATGATCAGCATCAAGTACCACACAAATTTCAAGTGGGTGACAAAGGTTGGTTGTATCTGCAGAAAGAATGCCTTACGAGAGCCCATCAAAAGCGCGGACCACTCTAATATGGTCCTTATACCATTACCAAGGCTATGAGAAATAATTATTTTGAACACAACATTCCGCCTTTCCTTCGCTTACACCTACTGTTCAATGTGGACAACCCTCAACCATGCTTCCCACCATTACTAGACAAATCATAGGTTGTAGAATAGCTCACCAAGAACCAAGTTCAATAGAAGTTTCATCATCTCATGGACGAAATCAACATAATGGGGACCATTACTTCCTAAGGGGGGAGGAATGATCCAAGTAGATGTTGGTGGCCACCCACCTATCCGACTTGGACCCCCACAACTATTTATTTCAGCTTTTCAGTTTCATCAATTGTAGCATAGTTTACTATTTTTAGCATTTTTTCAGGTCCTGAACTTCAGGAGTTGTTTTGAGGACCTAGAGAATATTTTTTGGGAAAATTGGGAACACCATGGATAAATGGATTGATGTTTCTCATCCCAAAGTTGTAGTCCTCAGATATATCTTTATAACGAGGTATTGTGCGCATCAAATGGAGATCGTATTCGAAAGTTACGACCCTGGAAGTTGATGTACCAATTTACTCAAAACGGGGCACATAGTTTGGTTCTTCATCTCCTAGGGTTAGGTTTCTGGATATTTAGGGTTTTCCATTGTTTCTCATCAATAAATAAGCCTTCGAGCCTCATTGCAATATAGTTTAGAGGCATGTAGTTGCCACATCTCTCCTTAGAGGTAAGCTACATTTGCCCGAGCTAGTTTATTTCCATTTTTGTTTGTAAGCATATTTCAATATTTTAAATTAATGTAATGAATTATTATTTCTATTGTATCACTATATTTATGGTTATCTTTGTAATTTGTTGTGTTCTTGTTTAAGTATGAATCACCTTAAAATTTCTCTAATGAGACGAGGCATAGAAGCCTTTTTCATATACTTTATCACAACTTTATAGGCTTGCTTAGTAACTGATAAATTAACTGCAAGATGGATCATGTAAGAAAAAGATTTCAATTATTCCAACATATTGAATTGTTCAAAACCAATAGGAAATAAGTATAAAAGAATAGGCCTATGATAATAGAGGTCGCACACTTCGACAAAAGACTTTAAAAAGCATCATGAGTTCAAAAGACCTTTCGAATCAAGTTAATTGTTCCAGACATTTAGAAGCTTCATTACCACTTGATTTCCCATTCCTCAAAGTAAGCAATAAATTGAGCCTCTCCATATCAATATGTTTATTCTTGATCACGAAATCCACAAAGAAGGGAGATTTATGCATCCAATTGGGGGTTGGAATCCAATACTTCTCACAAGGATAAATGAATTTGAGGACACCCGCTAGAATGATAAATGGATTCACCAAAGCACATGTGGAAACCAATATTGCTAATACCTAATGCAATTATAATAAGGCCCATAAACATTTAAGACTGAGAAGGAGAACCACTCTCTTTTCTCTCTAGTTTCAAGAAAATGGCTAAAGGGAAAATGGAAGAGGAAAGCTTCTTGCAAGGACCGCTCCATCGAGTAATCAACCCACCCAAGAGTTGATCAACATCAATATGGAAAAAATACCAAATTTTCAAAAACAGATCAAGCACCTCTTTGGCTTCTATCCTAGAATACATAGTCTCCTGTATCAAAATAATATAATTTTTTTTTCTTCCAATGAGCCTTTTTAAGGATATACTTTTATGGGAATCCGTTAAACCCCTCATGTTGAAGGAGATAAAGATCATACCATCCCTTTGGAGTGGAAATTACTAGCTCTAAGGGCCTAGGAAATTGAGGCTTGTTTTCCTTGTTTGATCTCCGTTAATGATTTTATTGAGCTTTGTGAAGATTGGATTTGCACCCTACTAGATTGGTGGGAAGAAAATCTTATGCAATACCTCCACTTAATGAAGGAAATTCCTTCAATTTAACATGAGGAAAAAAATCATATTTCATCTTCTCTTCAAAAGTACACACATGAGATACAAGATCATGGGAGGGGGACGAATTCTAAGTAGATGGAAATGTATTATCATGAACCTCTAGTTAAGAATTAGAGGAGGAAAGGAGGGGAGAAAACTCTAGGTGGGACCGTAGTTCACAAAACCTCAGAAGAGGAGCAAGGGGAAGACCAAAGAGGAGAGGAAGACATAGAAGATGAAACAAAGAAGATGGAAAGATAGAGCCATAAACCTTACCAAAGGATTCCATACAATCCTTTGAGACACATACAGAGGAAGGAGACAATTAGGATAATAGTGTAATTAGAGATGAAGAAGGAGGCTCCTAAAAGGAACCTTTAAAGACAAAAGAAAATTTTATCCTTAAAACCTTTAACTTTTGAAAAGTTAGAAGAAACAGGACCAACCCTCATGTAGTCAGATTGTGTATGACCAACCCTCATAAGGGAAGCTTCTAATAAGCCACCTTTTGAGTCCATACATGGCCATCTAGGGTCAAATACAATTCAGCAACAAGGTTATCCTTCAAGTTCACCACAATTTGGATCTAATATCACTTGCAATCCTTCTTTAATTCTCATTCACTATCTAAGGTTATAAAAGAGCCCAATTTGTTCCCAGTTTGACTCCAAACATTATCATTCTAAAATACTAAAGGTTTTTTAAGGAGGATTGCCCATACCTTCATAACGTCAACCAACTCTCGAACTAAATCAAACTTAACTAGTCATTTGTGAAGCAACAACCTTGCACAACTCGAATTAGGGGCTGCCAAAACTCTACTATATGAGAACCCAAAGCAAGACCACACACATATTTCTTAATAAAGTGACTAACAAAAGTGTTTATTGCATAATCCATGATATGGGAAATATCAACGTCTTTACCTACAACCAAGATAACACAACCTCTTCACCTTCATATTCATATTCACCTCTTGCTCCTACTTGGAGCTTTTGCATCCAACTAAGCAGGGGGAGGCATAATTATTGCTAAGGGCTCAATTGCTAATAACGAGCTATATTGCACTACCCTTGGTGAATGAATCATTTGTGAAGCATTGTGTAAAATAAAAGGCCTGAGAAGGGAAGAAGTGGAGGGATCCTTAGGGGATGGAATAGGGAAAAGTACATCTATATAATTTGCAATAAATCTGGAATGTCCTAAAAAAGCATCCTCGATAGTTGTCAATGAGATAAATTGCTACATTATACTCTTCGAAAGTGAAAAATCCCCAACTTTGTTTTGGGTTAGGTTCATATTCCATCTAGTGAGCTCTGCAATATTTCATATGGAAAGAGACCTAACTAGATATTAGCTCTAATATCTAGGATCGAACTCGCACAACAATAACTAGATACAAAGGATAGAGAAAACAACAACAAAACAACACTACACTGGGAATTCACATACACTTCAAATCATAATGGAGTATGACCTATGGGCCCTTTTAGTTAATCCTAAAAATCCTACTTTGCAAAAACGTATTTTTAACATTATATATTTACTTCAGCAATAGATATATTTTTGTATTAATATAACTTGAGTGGGCCTAATGGTTAAGAGCATGTGTTTCCTCCTAAGATGTCAATGGTTCAAAACCAAAAGGGGTACAGTATGTATGCCTTCATAGACTTAGCAGTTGAATTGCTGCATGGAAGTGGATCCCTTGTCCCACAAACAAGAGAGTCTCATACACCAAAATAGGTCCCCTATCCCATAAACAACTGGTCTCATACACCAATCTAATATCTGACTTAACCACGGCCTTGAAAATAAATAATTATTATTATTATTATTACTAAAATAACCATAAACACTGATATTTTAGAAGCAATACAACTATTCAATTACATTGTAATAGTTAATAGTTATGATCTTAATTAGTTTACACAGGTATGCATATTAATATAAATAATATTCAATTAAGATTGAGGTATATTAGGTCACTTCAAATGGAGGATCATGTCACAACGTAGCTTTAATTAAAAAACACTTCGTGTCCGTGTGGTTTGAGGTTTGAAAATCTTGTATGGCATTATAATATTTGAGTTGGGGTTACATGAATTTCTAGGACAATATCTTTCTACCTGTTTCGTACATAAGGGCTTCACATCCTATGTCTATGTCTATAAATATTTGGTGAAGGGATTCCGCTCCTCGAGAATGTAATTATATAGGACTACTAAACATTAAAAAGTGAAGAGTTATGTATTAAAAGTCCCTAACAATATTTATATATTTTTATTTTTTATTTTTTATCAAACAAATATTATTAAAAGAGTTATTTATTTTAAAAATACCAATTATATTTATATATATATAGTATTTAAAAAAAAATAATGGATTAACCTGATTGAAATATGAGATTGTCTTTCAAATTAATCATATAATTAAAATTCAGTGGATTTTTCCTCAAATTAGATGAACCACATTAGATTCTTGGAAACATCAACCAAATTTTAATGATGCGATAACATCAACCAAATTTTAATGATGCGATCAATCCCAAAGACGATCTCAGTATCAATTATTGATGTCAATTATTAATGTGATTAATCTGAAAGACAATCTCACGATCAGTTAATGATATGATTAATACTAAAGACAATCTCACTATCAATATGGATCACAAAAGTATGGCACCTAACATTATTGAAATGTTTTGATTTTTTTATTACGCTGATATTTAAATGTTTACACTTATTTACCATTACTGCAATATCTTTCATTTACTATTATTGTATTATCTTCCCCTTACTAAACGGTGGGGCACTTCCAATACAATAAAATTTATAATAATATTATTATTATTATATGAAAACTTGAAAATGTTATCTTATAAAATTTAAAACTATTATAATATATATAATAAAAAATTATATTTTCACATGAAAAATAAAATTGAAATAAAAAAATAAAATTATGCTTAGCATAAAATTTTTATATGATATAAAATACAATTAATTAAATTTAAATTTAATTTTTTTTTATTTAAAGTTATTTTTTAATATATAAACACAATTAATTAAATATAGTTTTAATTGTTCTTATTTAAATTTATATGAGTGGCATTATTAAAAGATAAAATGGTCTTTTCCCCATAACCATAATATGACCATAAAATTTGGGCGAAAATTGTGTATTGTGTTTTCTCTCTGTTTAAATGTGAAATGGATTTTTTTTACAAAGTTGGTTATTGGATTTCTATTCCAAAAAACGAAAAGGAGGGAGACATGCTCCCATTACATCAAGCCAAAATGGGAGAAGGCATCCTGGAATAGAGACAAAGGGTGAACAATCCTTATCTTCCAAGCTCTTCCCCTTTTGTTCCTGAGATTACTAATTGCACTATCCTTATAAATACTTACATATTGATTCAACAATAATTTACACCTACATAACATAAATAACTAGTAGCGGAAAGACTTAACATTACTAAGATTAATGGGGCATTTACAATTAATTTTTGTTGACTTAGGGTTCCATATGGGGCTAAGGCCAATTCTTGCTGCTCTGAATGTTGGAGTTTTCTCTGATTTGATTAATAAGTAAGCTCTTTAGATAATTGATCATTTCTCCAAATGGCTAAGTTTGTGTTTTAACGTAGACATTTCTTTCCTCTGATCTTCCATTTGTCTCTTTAGAAAGGAATTCTTAGATTTTGCTTTAAATTTGTAGTCTTTGACCATTTCTCTGACCTACTTAATCATGAATTTGTTTCTTCAACAGACTGTGCATTTTTCGCACTTTGGAACATTTGCAAGCGGATTCTGCTCCATATTTCTTGGAGGGAGAGGGAAATCAATCTAGTAGAGAAGAGAGGGGGAAATAGGAAAGAGGGAGAAGAGACAAAAGCAGCCACTAGATAGCCCCGCAAAGACCCACAACCGTTGAAAGGGAGACCGAGCACTGAAAGTGGAAGTGGCAAGAGCTGCCTGAAAGCTAAAGAAACTAGGAGGCGAGGGAAACCATAGCTTCTTAGTGGTGTGGGCAATTGGAGCTGCGTGGAGGCAGGGGCAATAGGAACTACGTGGAGGTGGGTGCACCAGAGCTGCGCGAAGGCCAAAAGATTGTAGCCACCTCTAGAGCTGTGCGAAGGTCGGGTCCACTAGAGAAACAAGGAGGCAAATGGATCTGGATAATAACCACCAAAGTTGCATGAAGTAAAGAGGCAAGGAAAAATCACAGCAAATAAGCTCAATCCCAAAAGGGGTGCAGTAATAGATACATGAAAAATATGACTATTGCTGAGACTAAAGGGAAGGAAAGGGAGGGCAAAGATGGCATAGATAAAATAAGACAAATGGAGGGGGATAATATATAGTTGCACAGCTTTCCACCTCAGGGAAGAGAAAATATTCATTTGATGGGATTCTTGAGTAGCTACCAATCTCTTGATAGTTGAAGACTAACTGTCATGAATGTTCTTGGGGATTTCCTTGGATTTACTGATCTTATGATATCTATGCATTCGAGCTGAAGTGACTGTTGCCCACCTTGATATTCTCTCTTTGATTGTTATTCCTTGCACATTGCGGCGAGAGTTACCATGGAATTGGTTTCTAAGGAATCAAATTATCAATTCTAGATTCTCCCATAGGATGGATGATAACCATATTTGTTTGCATATTAGTGGTACGATTATTTTCTTTAAGAATATGCTTAAAGGTGACTTCACCTAGAAACAACAAGTTTTTTTCCACCCGTTTTGTTATTTGTCTCAGGGCCTTGTTCTTGGGGATTATTCTTTCCACCATTGATTAGATTATTATTGAAGAGTCCCCCATTATGACCGGAAACTTCATAATTTGTTGGCTTATATTTCCGTTCCCAACAAGAGGTCATATGCTTCTACCCTGTTGTTAGATAGTTCTCCTAATCCCCATTCATAAGTAATAGGATTTTCTGCTTCTAGGTCAAAAAGTATACCTCCCGCTCCAACCTTCATCAATTGGACTTTGAAACACCATAAAACAGTAAGCAAGGTCTATTAATTTTTTTTTTCCATGTTTTGAACTCCTCTTGTTCAACTCTTGTTTTCCAGTTCTACATATTATTAGTATATTTGCTAATGTGTATTATTTGTTGTTTTCTTGTCATGAATTCAGCCCAAACTCTTCCCTCATGATGTAGATGTTTGACGTCTATTACTTTAACTCCTTTAGAGTTGATGAACTCAGATGACATGCTCCAAGTTTTGGCGAAAACTCTTCCGGTATTTGTAGTGCGATCTCTAAATATTCTCTGATTTCTTGCTATCCAGATTTGCCAACACATAAATGAGGGAAAAATCAACAAATATATTTTTATTGTTTCTTTGTTTTTGAAGGAACATGGATATATGTTTTCACGGGTTGATAGAAGTTGATGAAAAGGTATTGATTGTTGAATGCTAACCTCCAAAGGACTAACAAGCTCTTTCTAACAGTACTTGGCAAAGGGGCATTCCACAAAAATATGTTGAATATTTTCTTCACTTCTTTGAGACATAGAACAATGCGATGGGCTTTCATATCCTTTATTTTTGCTTTCATATCCTTTATTTTTAAGATTATCAGTGGTCAGTATTTTTCCTTTGAGTAGCGTTCACATGAAAGCTTTGATTTTTGGTAGTGTTTTGATTTTCCAAGCCTCCCTCTAGTAATCCTAGCCTCAATTTCCATGTTGATGTAAAGTAGCATAATCGGATTTAACAGAAAAAATTCCTCCATCAGGATCCCATCGAAGGGAATCTTTTAAATCTATACCTAGTGGAGCAAGCCCCTTAAGATGTGAGATTAGGGACTTCCACTAAGGGACAAGGCCTTGAGGGAGGTTGGGAATCCTCCAGTCTCCCCATTCTCCATCTCTCCAAAGAGATATATCATCTAGAGTAGTGATTCCTTTTGTTTTCATACATCTTCTTAGATCCTGAAGATTTTCTTGACAGGTTATGGGATGTTTTCCCATTAGTCTATCCTTCCATATTATTATGGATTTACCATTACCAGGGATCTTAGATGAGATTTCTTTGATGAGGCAAACAATTTTTTTAATCAAATTCTAAACCTGGGAGCAGGGCCTGATTGGATAACCTTTTCTCAATAAGAGGATTCTATTGTCGTTCATGTATTTTGCTTCTAGGATTTCCTTCCACCATCTTTTCTCTCTTGTTAGAAATCTCCATGTTATTTTTGCTCCTAGAGAAAAATTCATTATTCCTGTTAGTCTTATTGCCAACCCACCTTTGTCATATTGCTAAGTTACTTCATGCCATTTCACATGTATATGCTTCTTTGTCTCCACCTTACCTCCTTGCCATAAGAACCCCCTCATTACTAGCTCAATTTGTTTGTGTATACTTACCGGGGCAAGTATTGCAACATACTGATGGATTGGGAGAGTTGTGAGTAGGGAGTTTATTAGTACCACCCTTCCTACCATATTGAACCAGATAATGCTCTAATTCTGCACTTTTTGTTTCATTCTATCAATGCTCTTATTCCATATTTCAGTGTTCAAATTTTCTTTTGAGATCAAGAGACCAAGATATTGGAAGTGGCTCCACTTTTCTTGAAATGTGATTTCCAAAATTTCTGATATTTTTTGGAGAGTGTGAGATGGAGTGCTCCATCCAAAGATTCTGAATTTCCAATTATTTAGAAGCCCTCTAGGGGATTCTAAAAATTTGTTTAGTACCTTTTTTATTCTTTTGTCCCTTATGTTGGAGGCCCCTCCCATAATCAAAGTGTCATATACAAATACGGAGTGGTTTATTCGTTTTACTTCAACAAACATTCAGAATCCTGTGATAGTCCTATCTTGTCTGCATTTCTCAAGACCTCTGCTTAGTGAGTCTACCATTATAATATATAAGAAAGGAGAGAGAGGACAGCCTTGGTGAATCCCCCTTGAACTCTAAAAATATTCACCTGGTCTTCCATTGACCAATGGTGCAATCCAAGGACCGACAATACATGCTTTTCTTATATCTATTGTCTTTTATGAGAAACCAAATCTTTGTAGGACAGCTGCAAGAAAACCTAGGTTGACCTTATCTGATCTATAATTGATCTAAGACAATCAATAAGGTATTACAAACTCTTGTGCATGGATGTGTCTATGTTATTTTATGCAACAAATCAATAAGATTGTGAAATACACAGACACAGAAGCAGTCAAATAAAACACAACAGGCAAACATATAAACACAACAAGTTTAATAAGGAGTTCACCCAATACTCCTAGGCTATGTCTCTTGGTCCAGACTTCAGTGGTGGCTTCTCTATTATGTTTTCAAAGCAAAGTTTTTACAACAGTGAGCTCAATATGAGTCTTACTTAATAGATATAAATCAGTAAGATTGTACTTGGATCCCCCAAGCCTCTGGAGTACACAAACTCTCCTTACTGAATCTTGACCTCTACTAATCACAATGGTATGAGTCCAATCGGAGACTCAATACATGACAGGCATATACAGAGGAGTTTGCTTGAACATCTCAAGCCTTCTCTAGAGTAAACAGACTCTCTGACTCTCTCTGTCTCTGTCTCTAGCTTGATGTTGCCTTTGCTTCTGCAGGTCAGCTCGATTTCTTTTCTTTGTTCTTTGCTCTTAGCTTTCTTCTCTAACTTACTACTTGCTCCTCTCTCTGTCAGTTTGCAGCTTTAAATCCAATCTGCTTCCTGATTTTTCACTTCTTCTTCCTCGCTTTCCGGTTCCCCTGCCTCTGTCCATTTGAATCCCTCTATCTTATGTCATCATTCATTGTACAATGCCTCATAGGGAGGTGGCCACCTATTTCATAATGGATGAGTGTCAATTCTCTCAGACATGGCCATTTATTCCGTTACTCCAAGAATGCCCACAAACACGACCTTCTGCCAATGCATCATCCATATCAGACTTCAAATCTTATACAACTTTACCTGTTAACCTCGTCAAATCTAGTCATCCATCGGAACACATCTCCGCCATTGATATGGGGGCCCCAGATTGTATGGTCATCGTTCATATCGGCCGGCTAAGTTGCATGACATTTACCCATCTAATGTGAGTGGTTTTCTCTCTCCCCCCAGGATGTGTGGAAATGAAACTGCTTACTGCTCAAAGCCCCTTCGATATTCTGCCGGTTTTCTGTGGGACCTCACTTCTGATGGAATCAGAGAGATATCTGTTACATTTTATGATTTTTTGAGTCTGGGTGCTTGTGGCCTTTCTTTCTTTCAGGGGTTTTCCCTGCGATATGCGATTAGTGACTTGTCGCTAATCACATATCAGAAACTACCTCCATTTCTTGAAATGGCCTTCGGTTTTGCTAATTCACGACAGCGCGCCTTACCATGGGCCTATTGTCTACGCGCTTGAAGAATGATCCTCATTGATCTGCGTTGATCACCAATTGCAACTGTTACAAGAATACCTCTGATAAGCTTAATCTTTATAAGAATTTGAATCTTTCACATGATTTTTAAAGAGTTCATGAAATCTTAGAGAGTGTTCTAAGATCCAATTTGGATCATGGCCTTCCCACTGGAAAAGCATTTGGACCACCAAAAGTTGGTTTTAAGCATCAATCAAGTGAGGGTATAGATTCCTCGCTTGATTAATTTCTATCCATTTTTTACTGTTTGGTTTTGAACCCTTGAGCCCAATCTTGTGGTAGTCAACATCCCCTATGCGTGTAGTTCCCACCTTCTTGTCCGGAACTATATATTCCTGCAATTAATTAAGATATTCAGGAAATAGATCATCAATAGAAGGAAATTGACTTCACTCTTTGAGATCTTCAATTAATGAAGCTTCAAATAGTCTCAAGCTTTCTGCATTAACTACTAAATAGATGTGCATGTAAGCTAGCAAATCAAAGAGAAAATTATTCTCGCCAATTTTCTCAAGTATCTTAAAAGGTCCATACCTTATTGGCTTCAACTTCTTACCTTCACCTTGCATTCTGTCTTTGCTGATATATAGCCATACTTGATCACCAACTTGGAAACTATGCTCAATCTGATGTTTATCATGCCTTGCCTTGTACCTGAGTTTGCTCTTTTCTAGTTGTTCCTATACTGCTTGGTGAATCTCTTGGATTTGTTCAATGAACTTGGTTGCCTTGTTCACATCACTCTGTCCATCAACCGCTATGTCTTTACAAAAGACAAAATTCAAGGGAGACCTTGGTGTGAAACCAAAACAAGTCTCAAAAGGAGATCTTTGTGCAGAATAATTTTTAGCTCGGTTGTAAGCATGTTGTACATAAGATAAATGTTCATCCAAAAGCTTGGGATGCTTGATGCAATAGCCTCTGGGTAACTCGATCATGGTACTGTTTACCACTTATATTTTTCCATCTGTTTGTGGATGAAAGGTTGTGCTCTTCTTCAGTCTAGTATCCATCAATTCCCACAGAATCAACCAAACTTTCCCAACAAATCGGGAATCTTGATCAAATGCAGTGGAAGTGGGTAATCCAAAATGAACCCATACATGTTGAAAGAACAATTTTGTTGTTTTTTCAGCTGTAATCTATTTGTTATAAGGTATTAAAATACACATTTTGATGAACCTATCCACAACAACATATAAATAGTCATGACCTTTTCTCGATTTAGCCAGCCCCCCAACAAAGTCCATGGAAATACTTTCCTAAGGATGAGAAGGAACTAGTAGTGGAGTGTACAAGCCTAGTTTTCTATTACCGGGATTTCTTTTAGAACACATGGTACACCCTCTTACATATCTAGAAATGGTTTCATTCATTTTTGGCCAATAAAAAATCTTTGCAGTTGTGCAACTGTTTTACTTACACCACAGTGACTTCATATTAGAGGAGTGTGTGCTTCCTGAATTATATTTACTCTTTTAGTTTGTGGAATGCATAACTTTCCAAAATGATACAAGAGTTGGTACTTAACATGATAATCCAATGCTTCTACTTGTTTTCCATGACTTAAGGTTGCATATAAATATTTAAAATCTGTATCTTGAGCATACTTTTCAATGTTGCTTTCATGCAATACTGAGTTATGCTTAAGTATAGTGGATGCATTTATGATTGGTCTCGACAACACAAATTTATTGCGTATGCCCTTTTTATATCTGATGACAAGATGAAATTTTTGTAGAAAACCCATCCACCTATAGTATCTTGATTGTTGCAACTTAGTTTGTGAGCGTAAATATTGAAGTGGTTGACGACCATTATGTATAATTGTCTCTTTGCCCATTAAATAATGTTTCCACTTTTTCACACTCTGTACTAATGCATACAATTCCTTATTGTATGTGGGATAATTAACTATTGCATAATTAAATGTCTCAGAATGATAACATATGGGTTTACTCTGCTGCATCAACACTGCTGCCATGGCATAGTCACTGTCATCTGTTTCAATCTCAAAAGGTCTTTGAAGATTAGGTAGTGCTAGTATTGGTGTTGTACTAATCTTTTCTTTTAAAGTGTCAAAGGCTTTCTACTATTTGCCTCCCCACTGAAACACCTTGTTCAATCTTGTTAAAGCATGTAAGGGAGCTACAATCAAGGAAAAGTTAGCAATAAAATTTCTCCAATACTGTGCTCCTCCTAGGAAGCTTCTAACTTCTGTAGCAGATTTGGGTTTAGGCCAGTTTAAAATGACTGCAACCTTAGAGGGATCTATCTTCAATTCACCACCCCCTACAATATGACCTAAATAATTCAAAGATGTTTTTCCAAATTCACATTTTGAGAGCTTAACATAGATATTTTCTCTTTTCAAAACATCTAGAGTCTGCCTGACATGCTTCAAATGTTCTTCCCATGTTTTACTAAATATAAGAATTTCATCTAAATATACAATGACAAAATCATCAATAAAAGGCCTGAGTACATCATTCATTACTCTCATGAAAGTACCAGGACCATTAGTTAAGCCAAAAGGCATAACTAACCACTCATACAATCCCTACTTTGTTTTGAAATCAGTATTTCATGCAACCTACTCTGCAACTCTGACCTAATGGTAGCCACTATGCAATTCCAACTTGAAAAAGTAAAAAACTTCTTTCCACTAATCTAATAGATCATCTATGCGAGGAAGGGGATAACTATTTTTTATCGTTATCTTACTCAGTGCTCGGTAATCAATGCACATTCTCCATGATCCATCTTTCTTTCTCACCAAGACAATTGGAGACCCACATGGTGATGTATTAGGTCTTATGAACCCTTCCTAAAGTATCTCTTCTACCTTCTTCTTGATTTTTGCATTCTCTAAAGTGGACAACCTGTACATTTAGATGTTAAGCAATGGAGCATCTTGCTACAAATTAATATCATGTACTATTTCCTTTTGAGGTGACAGACTTTTAGGTTCTTGAAATAGTATATCATATTCTAAAACAAATTTTTCTAAATCAACTTGTTGTTTAGCATTACAACCCTCAAATATATTGGTTTTATCAGGTTTCTTTTCCATTACAACCATCAGTAAAAATTGTTTGCATGAATTTACAATTCTTTTCATCTGTCGTGAGTTTATGGGAGTATAATTATTCTTGATCATATGAGCTCTTACAATATTTTCAATTCCATATTTAACAAGTTGATACTTGTTTTCATCTCTATAAAAAATGGCTTTTCTATCATACAAGTAAGGACTTCCTAAAACAATTCCACATATATCCAAAGGAACTATATCTAACTCAACCTCATCTACAAATGCTGACCCAAAAGAAAACCTAAGTTTATATTGTATAGTTACTTGTAGCTTTGCTTTATCACATAACCAACCCAATGGATATGGCTTCTTGTGAGGTGTGGTTAGTAATCCTAGCTTCTTTACAATTGCTTCAAAAATTAAATTTACTGGTGAGCCACGATCAAACAAAGTATCAATCTTTTGATGCTTGGAAATAACTTGAATAAGAAAAAGATCATGTCTTTTCTTCTCATTTTCTTCATTATCAGTAGATTGTGCAAAATTACTAGTAGATGCTTCAGAATTTTTACCTTTTATACCTGTGGCTGCTATTATCGTTTCATATCCCGAGTTTGACCCCAAATCTTTTTGAATAGCTGCAACAGTCTTCCTTTTTTTACCATAAAACTTCTTGGACCTCAGCTCCGAATGTAGAATCCAATAGTGTTCATCATCATGCCCATCCTTCTTGCAGTGAGTGCATCAAGGTTTGGTCTTTTGTACAACATTTGTCTTCCTCTCTTTCCATTTATGCTCTCTTTTCCTTGTTCTTTCTTGTAGTGGGTTTTGATGATCCCCCGACTTTTAGGTTCACATTCTTGCCTCTAGCCTCTAGATGTGTAGCCTAAACAAATACTTCATCTATGCTAGTGGGATTAAACATAAGAATGGTGTGCTTTAAATAGCTGTGTAGACCACCTATATACTTCAACATAGTTTCAGGTGAGCCTAAAGAAATTCCTAGAATCAAAGCTCTTTTTCTAAATTCTTTAGTGTAGACTTGTACACCTTTCCCTTTTAAGTGGCAAAGAGTTTTCCAGCTCATCATGGATTGTTGCATATAAGCTAGTGGATAGAATTGATTTTAAATTACAGAAACAAATTCACTCCAGACAAAAAGAATTTTACCATGCTTCTTCTTGTCAGCTTGTGTCCTGCCTTCCCACCATACCAAGGTAGTGCCTCCAAGGCGTAGGCTGGCCAGATGAATCTTACTTTTGTCTTAATCAATGCTCTACACCCTACAATATACATCAATCTGTCTAATCCAATTATCTAGCTTCTCTACATTCAACTCTCCATCATATATCGGCAAATGAAATTTAACATCTAACTTAATCAAAGATGCTTTCTTTTTATTTTCAGGGCTATTAGGAGGTGTGAGAAGCTTTTATTATTTCCCTTTGCCTTTAGAATGGTCATGGAGGAGAGATTCTTCTGCTCATTTATCTTGTTTGGCATTTTATGAATCTTCATCTCTACCTTTCTTAAATTCTCTATACCATTTTTCCTCTACAATGGCTCTCATGGTCATGAAACTATCCATGAACTGGGAGTCTGATTCCAAGGGACTTTCTTCTGCCATTTTCCTCTTAGGATAGACTCTTCCAATTTCTGGGTTAGCTTCAACCAATTCTTCTTCTCCTAATTTGAGCTTTGTCCTAGTTAGCATTCAACAACAAAATCCAACACAAGCTTGTCTAACTTTAGTAACTTAGAGCTCTGATACCACTTGATCTATAATTGTTCTAAAACAATTAATAAGGTATTACAGACTCATGTGCATGGATGTACCTATGGTTTTTCTATGCAATGGATCAATAATATTGTGAAATAAACAAACACTTAAGCAGTTAAAGAAAACACAACAGGCAAACATATAAACCAACAAGTTTAATAAGGATTTCACCCAATACTCCTGGGCTACGTCCCCTGGTCCAGCCTTCAATGGTGGCCTCCCTATCATGTTTCCAAAGAAGATTTTTTACAACAGTGAGCTCAATCTGAGTCTCACTCAATAAATATAAATTAGTAAGATTGTACCTGGATCCGCCAAGCCTCTGGAGTACACAATCTCTCCTTACTGAATCTTGACCTCTATTGGTCATAATGGTATGAGTCCAATCTGAGACTCAATACATAATAACCATATACAAAGGAGTTTTCTTGAACCTCTCAAGCCTTCTCTAGAGTACACAAACTCTCTGACCCTCTCTGTCTCTGTCTCTGGCTTGATATTGCCTTTGCTTCTGCAGGTCAACTTGGCTTCTTTTCTCTCTTCTCTACTCTTAACTTTCCACTCTAACTTACTGCTTGCTTCTCTCTCTATCAATTCATGGCTTTAAATCCAATCTGCTTCTTTACTGTTTGTTTCCGCTTATTGGCTTTCCAGTTCCCCTGCCTCTATCCATTTGAATCCCTCTATCTTGCGTCATCATTCACTGTATAATGCCTCATAGGGAGGTGGCCACGTACTTCATAACAAATGAGTGTTTGTTCTCTTAGACATGGCCATTTATTCCGTTACTCCAAGAATGCCTGCGAACACGACCTTCTGCCAATGCATCGTCCATATTGGACTTCAAATCTTATACAACTCTACCTGTTAACCTTGTCAAATCTGGTCATCCATCAGAACACATCTTCGCTGTTGATCTGGGGGGCCCAAATCCTACAGTCATCGCTCATATCGGGAGGCTAAGTCACATGATGTTTACCCATTCGATGTGAGCGATTTTCTCTCTCCCTAGGATGTGTGGTAATCGCTATGTGGCATCAGGCGGAACTCAGCCGAAACTGCTTACCGCTTCAAGGCCCTCTGATATTTTGCCGGTTTTTTGTGGGACCCCGCTTATGACAGAATCGGAGTGATGTCCGTTACATTTTATGATTTTTCAGGTCTGGGTGCTTGTAGCCTTTCCATCTTTGAGGGGTTTTCCCTACAATATGCGATTAGCAACTTGTCACTAATTGCATACTAGAAACTACCCTTGTTTCTCGAAATGGCCTCTGATTTTGCTAATTCACGACAGTGCACGTTACCATGGGCTAACAGTCTATGCATTTGACCGATGGTCCTCGTTGCTCCGCGCTTATCACCAATTCAAACCGTTACGAGGATACATCTGATAAGCGTGATCTTTATAAGACTTTAAAACTTTGACATGATTTTTAAAGAGTTCATGAAAACTTAGAGTGTTCTAGGATCAAATTTGGATCATTATCAGATGCGTTAGCCATGTCAAGCTTGACAACCATTCCTTTTTATTTTTTCATTAGGCTAGAGTACAAAGTTTCCTGCATTATTAGAATGTTGTTTGGAGCTTGTCTTTTTGGGACAAATGCTCCTTGGTTTTCTGATATTATTTCTTGAAGCAATACTTTTATTCTATTTGCTAAGATTTTTGTTGTGATTTTGTAAGAGGAGTTACATAGAGAAATGGGCTTGAATCTACTAAAGGAGTTAGCATTTGACTCTTTTGGAACAAGGGAAAGGAAGGAAGATTTTGTGAATCCTCCAACCTTGAATTTCCCAAAAACATTTCTAATCATTCTTATCAAATCTTTTTTAATAATTGTCCAGTTGTTTTTATAGAAGGAAATAGGGAACTCATCAGGAACAAGAACCTTATCCAAACGAAAATCCTAAACAACCTCTGCAACTTCCTTTTCTTCAACTATTCTTGTGAGTTCATTGTTTTATGCTTCACTCGATTTCCTAGGTTTATGTTGAAGTTATTCTTCATACTCATTATTTTATGTTGGGGATGTTAATATTTTTTATGGTATGAGTGAGTCTCCTTTATTTCCTCTTGACTTCTAACTCATTTTCCTTCATTATCTTTTATTCTGTCTATTTGATTTTGATTTCTTCATATCCTCATCGCATTATGAAAGAAAGTTTTGTTCTTGTCTCTTTCTTTGAGCCATAGAATTCACAATTTTAGCCACCACTCTTCTTCTTCCTTTCTGTTTTGTCTATACATCTCCCAATATGCTTGTTTTTCCTACCATACGTTCTCTTGCAATTCCTCTTGCTACTTGTTTTCCACTTGGATTCTATCAATTTTTTATGCTATTTCTATCTTTCTTTTTTGTGTTTCTAGTTGGTTAATCCTTGCCCAATGTTTTAGCTCTCTCCTCGAGGCTTTTAATTTAGTTTCCCAAACATAGTTGGGAGAGCCAGTAATTGGTGTTGTCCATACTTCAACAATGATTCTTTTGACTTCTTCTCTATCGTTATAAGTGGAGCTGAATCTGAAAGGAATTGCGCCAAGATTTTATAACTTCCCAAGGGTGAGAGCCACCAGTTTGTGATTTGATGTTATATTGTAGATGATTTTGGATTTTATCTTGTTGAACACATTGGCAAATTTGTCCTGTATTAGAAATCTATCTAACCTTTCCTTTATGTTATTTTCCCAATTATTTTGTTGCTCCATCTGTACTTTCCATCACTAGGAGGCATGTCCATTAATTTGCATGCTTCAATAATAGATTCTAACATTTCCCTTTAAGGATCAACATTATATTTTCCCCCAAATTTCTCCTCTACGCTTAATACCAAATTGAGATCTCCTCCTAAGATTATGCCTCTGTTTTGGTCCTGCAGAAGGTACTTTTTAGGGTGGACCAATAGACTTCCTTGTTCCGTGTAATGGTTTGGGGCATAAATATTTATAATGCATTACTTCTCTTTTGTTTTTTTGTTTTCCAATTCCGTTTTTATCCAGTACAACTCTTTTTTTTGTTGAATGAGCTCCCAATTTTTGGTTTTCCATAGTGTGCATATTCCTCTTAAGGCTCTGGTCGTTGGAATTAAAGTTCCTTGACAATTTTTTTTATTATTTTTTGTATCATTGTATCCATTTTCATTTCATTTGTCTTTGACTCCTGAATCATAAGGATATCAGGTTTCTGTGAAGTTATGATATCTTTCATTGCCTTGATTTTTGGCATACTTCCCATTCGTCTACAATTCCACGAGACTATATTCTTTATCACTTGATGTTATGGGTTGAGGGACCTTTCCCTCTGTGAGGATGGGCGATTTTCTCCTTAATTTTTTCTAGGAAAGTGTCAAGAGGTTGTTGGGTTCCTAGAGCTATTTCCTTTACCGCTACTTCATCTCTAATTTCTCTGTTTGTTTTTCTGCCTTCCCTCTTAGGGTGGTCAAGAGAGGAGAGGAACTCTTTGGAGAGGTTATGATTTATTATTCAGTCGAAGGTGGAGGGGAGAGGGCTTTGAGAGGGAATAGGCGAGGAAGGGGACGGGTTAGAGGGGAGGGAAAGAAGTGGGGGGGAGGAAGGGGGATGTGAGGGGAGATCAGGGTCCACAAGGGAGCCGAAGGTATTAGAGACCAATAGATCCGATAAGGGGGAGGGATAGAAGACAGATGGAGGGGAGCAGAGGGAGAGGGGGGTCTTTAGATGAAATAGGCTTAAAAGAAAGGGATGGGGGGAAAGGAGGGTGAGGGACGAGGGAGGGAGGAAGGAAACTGAAGAGGGAGGAGGATTGGAAACAGTAAAGGGTTTGGGTTTGGTTCATGACTTTTTCTTCTTGAGCTGCTCCCATTTTGGTCCCTGGTTCTCTATTTTTTTTTGTTTCCTGATTTTTGGTACATCTATTTCAAAAATGACCATATTCATGACATACCTTACATTTGAATGGAGTTCGTTTGTAGTCTAGTCGTTGAATGTGAACCTAGTTATCCACTTTGATCTTCACTGTTTCTAGAAGTCGTTTCCCCATATCTACTTCTACACATATTCCTTCACAGGCATGCATGTTTTCCTTTGGCTCACTCCTATCAATATATTTCCCCACAATATTCCTTATTTCTTCAACACATTCATCTCCCTGGCAATTAAGAGGAAGATGGGGAATCCTCACCCATACTAGCATTGCATTTGGCACATCCATCTCTGGATCAAAGTCCGGAGTCCATGTGTTGAGATAAAGTCCTCTTGAATCCATGAAATATGGCCCATTTCTGAAGATTAAGTCTTTGTCTTTTTTCGTTTCAAAGTGGAAGGTAAGGTATCCTCTTCCGCGGAATGTGATGGAGATTTTCCCCATGATAGATAAGGCCCAGTTTCTTTCTACCCATTTGAGGACCGAACGAGGAGAGTGCTAGAGACTAGTGAACAGACACACCAAATCTCGCTCAGAGAGAGATAGAGCTGCGTAGCGAGGAAGAGTGGGAGGAAGGATTATTTCAGGAATTTCATTGATCTTCTTAACAAAATTTGATATGGATGGTCTCGGATGAGACAGTCCCAAGGAGGAGAATAGAGAGGCAAAGGCTTACGCATTTTCTCCCAGTCGAGCTGAAGTTCTGGCAAATGAGACAAGGATTGATGCACCCGCAGGAGGAAGCTCTGCATGATCCATCACATACCTAGCGAATGCAGCAAGCCCCGACAGTAAAGACCCCAAGCTCCGAAAGAAAATGTCGCTCACAAAATTTAAATTAGTCTAAGAAAAAACAAAGCAAGCAAACTTTGAATGTAAAATAAATTCATATTTTAAAAAAAATACTAAAAAACCATTTTATTTATTAATTAAATTATATTTTTATATTATATATCATCACTCCATTAAATTTTCATCCCATATTTAGTTAAACGAACAAAAATCATAAACCTACACACCTCTTTTATTTTTATATAATTTAATTGATTGAAAATATTTTAATTAATCCTTCTAACTAATATTATTATTTTAAAATTTTAAATATATTTTTCTTTAAATTTAGATAACTTTACAACATATCCCGTACTGCCGCGGACGCCTCTCCACAACGAGAGCCTTGTACGGCATCTGAAAGCTAATTACTCCGGAAGTATCAACTCAATCAATTAAAGCTCAAGACGAAACGGAGGGACGAGGCTTTCTCGAAGCTGTCCATGAAATAATGCTCGCCTCACCCCACTTCTCGCTGCTCATTTATTTGGCCCCACTAATACGGCACCTTAAGTGGATTAGGGTATTTTTTTTATTTTATCAACCTGGCAAGCTTATATTCATCTCCATAACTTTTCAACAAACGCTGCTGGCTATACAGAATACAAACTCATGTGTTTAAGAGGAAAAACAGAAGTAGATGCTTGTAAAACTATCATCCAGTGTTTTACAGGTACCCTTCTCAGATGGTGGGAAGCAGAGTCATCTCCAAAGTTGATTGAGACCATGGAGGCTGAAGTTTTAAAAGATGAAAAGGGAGATGTAATTCACAACCAAGATGGCACTGTAACAAACAACATGATTGGCGCCTTGACTTCAATGATTCTGGAGCATTGATGTGGCTGTGAAATAGAAATAGCAGACAAACATGAGGTTATTCTGATGAACCTCAAATGCCATAAAATGTCTCAATATGATGACTTTCATAGAGACTGGATGCAGCGGATCTATGAAGTAAAGGACTCCAAAAATCTTCTTTGGAAACAGGTATATCTTGCTGCTCTACCTTCCAGATTTGTTGACTATCTCAAAATGCAAGATGTTTTCCAATTGCCTTATGAATCACATACATGGGGAGAAATTTATTCCCTCATTACAAAGACCCTAGTCAGCCTTTGTACCAGTTCAAGAGTCAACAAATCTTTAGAAAAATTATCTAAGCTGCCAGACAGAAAATCTATCTGCAGTAAATATGGATTAACAGTTGATGATCCATTAGTTAAAAGAAGAAAGTCTAAGAAAAAGGCCAAAAGAGAATTTAAGGAGACTTTCTACAAAAGGAATTACCCAAAACGTAAAAGGAAATATCCCATCAAGGATAAAGCCCCAAAAAGGAAAGGCTATTATCGGTACATTCCAAAAACTCACTATTATAATCCCTCTGATATTCATTTACACTCATCCAAACAAGAAAAATGGAACAAAATAACATGTTGGGTATGTGGACAGACAGGACATACTGCTTCAAGATGTCCTCAGGGTGAAGAATCTAAATTAGAAAGAGGGAAAAAGACAGCTGAATATGCCAAGAAAGCTAAACAAGTCAAAAAGGAACATGCTAGTTCATTCTCCTGTCTCAGATGTAAGTCAAAACTACATCCCACAGAACACTGTCCAAATTTCCATATTGCCGCACAGCATCAAGTAGAAGATTCATCTCTGGACTCTTTCAGTAGTACAGATCAGGACATCCAAGTAAATGTGGGACAATTTAGTGATTCAGATACATCAGGATGTTCTTGTTCAGATTCTGATGAATGTGCATGCCATATTTTTTATAATGATTCTGAAATATCTGACGGCTCCAGCGAAGATGAACAAAAGATAAAGCCTGTCAAAGAAAAAGTCCTTATGGCATCCACTGAAGAAGAAGCTGAGATGAAAATCTTAGCCCAGATCAGAAATATGGAAGAAGGGCCAATGAAAGATCGCCTGATCGAAGCTTTTACAGACCAGCTCAAATCCAAAACTTCACGAGATACAGGTAAGAAGCCAATATTTGTTGATGCTTCATATGAAAGAAATACTAAATCTTTTCAAAGGCATCATCAAAAGCCAGGGAAAATAAGATCCCTGACATTGGGTGAAGTAAGTGGTGAAATCCACCAGCTTAAATCTGAAATCTCTGCTATCAAAGCACAAATATCAGAATTGCAGAAAGGAAAAGGGATCAAAACAGAAGAAGAAGAAAATGAGTGGAATTCAAATGAAATTGAAATTGCAGAAGGAAGACCAGATCCACATTATGGTTTTCAGGATATGCGATTATTTACTATTACATATCAACAACATCATGTAAAAGTAAAAATCTGTATCCAAGATCAGGTATACTCTATGATTGCATTGCTGGATTCTAGTGCTGATATTAATATTCTGAATATTAAAAATATCCCAGCAAAGTTTTGGGTTTCTGCAGAAAGGGAAGTGGTTGGATTAGGGAACAAAAAACTCAAGTATGAAATCCCTAGAGCTTCCTTATGTTTTGACACTCATTGTGTGTACATGAAATTTTCTATTGCAGACATACCTGTTGATTGCATATTAGGTAATGTCTTTTTAGCTGCAGTAGAACCACATGGTTCTATGAGAATAAAAGGGAATAAATCCGGTTATTTCATCTCCGTACCCACATCCAGGGGTACAAGAAAAAGAATTGAACTTCCCTATGTTTCTACTCCTCGGGTCTCCACCATGGTCCAAGCCATGCAAAAATTGGACAAAGCAGAATCCTTGTTAACTGATCTTAAAGATCTAAAGAATCAGTTGAGAATTGAAGATCAGCTGAAACAGCCACAAGTCAAAAACAGGATTCTAGAGCTTAAAGAAAACTTGGCAAAGAAATGTTGTTCAGAAGAACCAAATGCTTTCTAGCACAGGAAGCAACATACAATCAAACTGCCATACAAAGAAGGATACAAAGGGAAGCCCTGCAAAAGAAGAGCAATACCAATGAGCAAAGAATATAGAACATTGTGTCAAGAAGAGATCCAGCAACTGCTTAACAGAGGTTTAATCAGAGAATCCACTAGTCCCTGGAACTGCTACGGGTTCTATGTGAATAAGAGAGCAGAACAGATTAGAGGAATTCCCAGGCTTGTCATAAACTATAAGCCTCTAAACTCAGTCTTAGCAGATGATACATATCCAATTCCACATAAAGGAGACTTAATCAGAAGAATTGCAGGAGCGAAGATATTTTCCAAGTTTGATTTAAAAGCTGGATTTTGGCAAGTTGCTATTTATGAGGAAGATAAATTCAAAACTGCTTTCAGTGTCCCTGCCGGACATTATGAGTGGAATGTCATGCCCTTCGGACTCAAAAATGCTCCATCTAAATTCCAGAAAGTTATGGATGACATCTTCAAACCATATTTTGATTGGATGCTTGTATATATAGATGATGTTTTAATTTTTTCTAGAAATCTTGCTGACCATTTTAAACATGTAAATATTTTTATGAACTTAGTTCGAAGAAATGGTCTTGTACTTAGCAAGAAGAAGATGGAATTATTTCAAACTTCTGTTAAATTTTTGGGACATCAGATTGCTAACGGTCAGATATCTCTACAACATCATGCAATTGAGTTTGCAGACAAATTTCCAGATGTCTTAAAAGATAAGACACAGCTGCAGAGGTTCCTTGGATGTTTGAATTATGTAAGCAGTTTCTACCAAGACTGTGCTAGTGACAGAAAATTGCTCAATCCAAGAACTGGCAAAAGTCCTCCCCCATGGACAGAAAAGCACACCAAAGCAGTTCAGGAAATCAAGGCAAAAGTAAAATCATTGCCCATTCTATATATTGCAGATGATGAAGCCTTCAAAATTGTAGAGTCTGATGCTAGTGACATAGGTTGGGGTGGAATTCTGAAACAAAGGATTGGTGAAGAAGAACAAATAGTTCAGTTTGCCTCAGGGGTCTGGAACCCAACTGAACAAAAATATTTTGTTATTGAAAGAGAGGTAAAAGCTGCTTGGAATTGTATTAGCAAATTTGCAGTTTATCTTATTAACAAATCATTTCTTCTCAGAACAGATGCCTCAGCCTTGAAGAAAGTCTTGTCTAAAGACATCAAGAAACCAGAAGAAGCAAAGTTTGCCAGATGGCAAGCACTATTTGCAAATTTTGATTTCTCCGTAGAACACATTAAAGAAGAACAACACATTATAAGGACAACACTCCGTCCAAAATAGCACACAAGCGTTTCGCATAAAATAAAAGGTGCAGAGAGCCAGACTCTGCGAAGAAATATGTTATGGAACAGAGATGCGACGGTTATGATAAGACGAAATACATTCTGGACATCACTGAATGTCGTTTAACTGAATACTATGCGGTTGGTCGAAAGATGTGTACATATATAATTACGAATAGCCATGGTGTAACCGGGTCCAGGAGTTGCTCTGAAAGTTATGGAAATTCAGATTACATTAAAGAAAATTTTGCAAGGATTTTTGTAAATCTAAGTTATAGTTGTTCAATTTTAAAATTTTAGATGTTCTAAATTTTTTTTGATGGTGGTGAATCTATTTCCATCATAAATACATGATTCAAACACTATTTCTACAAAAAAAATTTACTCAAATTCCAACCACTTTTACATGCAGCAAAAAAGCTAGAGTTTTTTCCTCATTTCAACAGATTCTAGGGCGCACTGTTATTGTACTTGCTCACGAGGCAACCAGTTTTAAACCGATGCCATTTGTTTCAAGCAGTTGGCATTGGTTTTGATTTTTTATCTCTCATTATTACTTTGTTCTTATGACTCTATTTTATTACTGTGACCATGTTTATAAATGCAAATATAATATAAAGAAATAAATATACAAATGAAAGAAACCAAGAAAATATAAATAGAAAACAAATTAAATAACAATTTATTATAATAAATATAAGAAAAAAACGCAAATAAAAAAAATAATAAGATAATAAAAAAGAACTTAAAAGAACAAAGATATAAAATAAATAATAATTTTATACTAACCAAATTGAAGTGAATGGAAAAATGACTATATTTAACCAAATTATCATTATTATTATATTATGATTGTTATTATGATTATATTAAATGGAAAATTATAATATAGAAAATAAATAAACAATTAGTAAATAAAAATAGGAAACAAACTAAATAATTATTGTTTTTATGGTTATGGAAGAGATATTATAATGTAATGTTTAATATTTTGATTAAGCATTTGTAAGTCTCATTAACATAATTGGTTGAACCACGATCAAACCTCAAACCTCACTGTGGGTACAGGGCAATTGTGCCCTGTGGTAGGGAGAGGAGACATTAAAAAATCTAGTGAGCTTAGGGCTAATGTGGCCCAAGGCTGGTGCAATCCTTAGGTGACTTTAACAGATTAGATGCCCCCTTGGTCATGGCTCCTCATGGTACAAGTTAAGCTTAAAGGATCACAAACAACCTAACCAAAAAAATTGCAATGTAAACATTTTAAATTGATTAAAATAAAATAAAAAAATTAAAAATAAAAATAACGCTATAAAAATAAAATAATAATAAATCCCAGCCCAGATACCATGATATACCATGATAGATAATCATATTGATTTGAACTCCAGAGGGGGATTCATCCTATACCTCAGAGGCGTGTCTTATTCTTTGCGCAGGTACGCTCCATTAAATTCAATGATATTGGACACCTTCGCTAGAGGGGAAAGTTGATACTTCTCTGCTCAATTCATGATGATGATTGATGATACTACAGTCACTCATCCACAAGGTTTTTTATGGTTTATAAATGGTTCTGCCTATGAAATTGGATCCATAACTAATGTGTATATGATAAGTCAATACTACCCTAATTGGATTATAATGGAGCACGATGCATCTATGGACATTTGACATCTCGAAATCTGGATGGAGGTGGTTAATTATTCGAGCATGTGAGGTGATTATCCCTTCAATTGATCACATGGTGGGAAATATTAAGTTTTGGACGGTAGGTAGTACCATGGTGCACATACTCTACAATATCGGTAGTTATAGAAATTCTTTGGCAGCGAGGGACATCATCCATATTCAAGTTTTTGTTCTTCTCTTTGGCATGGAGGATGGGATTGGGTGCCCATTAGACATGGAGCAATTCACCCCCCAAGGAATTTCCATGGAGGTTCAATGGTGTCGATTCAACCCTTAGAGTCACTCTCTGACTCCAGGGAGTCTGGCAACTTAGAGATGTGTTCATGTTTGGAAGCTTTCATGGAGTTTTAAATCCCATTCAATTCCTAGTCAACATGGAAATTGGTTCTGGTGCCCAGTGATCATGATAGGTCGAGTTAGGCACTCTTGTGTTCGTTCTAGTTTTGTGATTCATCTTTCAGGGAGGTGGTGGAAAATTCGCAGTCATCTGACTGGGCAGGTTCATTCTCATTTGGTGAGTAGGAGCCTATTGGTCGAGGAGGAGAGCATATTGTGGCTCTGATGGCGATTATTAGTAAGTTATATCGCTTAGGAAGAAATGGAGGTTAGTTGTGGCCTCGGGTATTTTCTTTTGAAGCAAAAAGTGTGCGTAATTTATTGTCTCTGCTATAGGTACATGGTGTTTGTTGATGTAGCGTGGGTGCGAGTATCCTCTGATGACTAATGGCTTGCCGAGAGTTTGTGGTCTTTGCTGGTGATTCGTGGCTTCTTATGGGTGCACGGAGTTGTCAGTACCAGCTGGTGGTTCATGACCTGTGGAAGCTTCATCACAGTCCCAATTCACTCTCTCCATGCTATTATGTTAGTATATTTTTCTTATGCAGCTTATAGCTTAGTTCTTATCATAGTTTTGTCATGTTAGGTACTTATATAGTTAGTTTTGTGGATAGATGTGAAAACCAGAGTTGTGTGGTATCTTTTTGCAAAGCATTGGCTCCTCTTTCTATATTTTTTCGTACAATCTAGTTAAGACTCTAAATTGGTGTTCTTGGGATGGTTTCCCTAAGGGGTAGCCCTTAACATCAAGAAAAACATGTTTTTACAGTTTTCATAGATAATTAAATATCGGACTTTACAATGAAAAATGACTCATTTATTGAGAATTTATGGTATTGACCCATGGTATTCATGTGAAATATAGCCTATTTAAAGGGGGAAATTAAACTAGATCCATCTTAAATCTAGATCTACCAAGCACCGAGAGGGATCAAATCTGTTTACACTCTAAAAGATGTTTGCATCTCAAGAGATTTAATCCCTATTGGACCTTGTTAGCTTCATATTTAAGATGGATCTAGGTTGGTGTGTGTGTGTGTGTGTGAGAGAGAGAGAGAGAGAGAAGAACAATTGAAAAGAAAAAATATAATAAATAATAGCAATGTATGTAAAAATATTTATAAATGTTATAAATTAAATAAATATATATTAAGAATAAATTGAAAAGGAAAATAAACAAAGGAATGAACTAAGGGGGGAAGATGACACCTAGAAAAAAAGGGTCTCGATCGTGTTTGGACCCAACAAATACTAATCATCCACCCATGGTCCCTATTCATTCTGTTAGACCTCTCAATCTTGATGACCTCCCTAAACTTTCGGTTATGGAAATGATTAATCCTTGCAATGCCCTAGGAATCCTCTAAATAAATGTGATGTTTTGTTTTCCTGGCATGCTCGGCAAAAACTGAGGACCAAGTCCTACAATGTCTGATATTTGTAGAATGATCTAATGTAGGGGGTCCTACATGAACATGGGATTATAGAAACAACTTTCATGTTTTTGAGTTCCAACGAGTCTTTTATGGATATTTTGGAGCTACGAATGGTGTTTAGGGGTCTAAATGTTGAATATATCCCTTGTTTCTTAATAATTGGACCAATCTTATATCTTGTCCCTTAGATAAAGGGAAGTTGAACAATGGGAACCAATTCCCTTGTCTCATTCCTAATCTTTGGACTTTTATTCACATTTGAGAAATCCTTGAGACATTGGTGTTTACTATAACCATTATTTTCAAAAACTTTAAGGAGATGGGATTTCTCATTCTAAATGTGATTGTCATCACAACCCTAAAATAATCTAGGTGGATATTCGTGGCTACTCACCTATTCCACTTGGACCCCCACCATTGTTTCTTTCATTTTTTCAGTTTCCTTATTTGCACCACAATTTACTACTTTTGGCAATTTTTCAAGTTGTAAACTTGTGGAGATGTTTTGAGGCCTTAAACGATTTTTTTTGGAAAATTAGGAGCAACATGGGTAACAGATTGATGTTGGTCACACAAAAGTTGTAGTCCTCAGATAGATCTTTTTAAGGAGGTATTGTGCACGTCCAACAGAGATCGTATGCCAAAGTTACAACCCCATGAAGTTGATGTACCAATTTAGCCAAACGAGGCCCATAGTTTGGCGCTTGATTTCCTAGGGTTAGTTTTTTGAATGTTTAGGGTTTTCCATTATTTCTCAACAATAAACAGGCCTTCAATCCTCATTGTAACACAATTGAGAGGCATGTAGCCACCACATCTCTTCTCAGAGATAAGCTATCATCGCTCGAGCTAGTATTATTTCCATTTTGTCTGTCAGCATATTTCAGTATTTAATATTAATGAAATGAAGTATTATTTCTACTACATATTTGTATTTGTGGTTCTATTGGCAATTTGCTGCATTCAAGTTTAAACCCAAATCAGTGGTATCAGAGTGGTTTGCTCTTTCTTTGTTTTTCTTTACATGTCCCCAACAAGGTCAAGATATAAGGAGATAGGGATTGAACTAGTCAAACCTTTGCAAGACTAGCCTCGCAAATCCGACAACCTCACATGGCAGATGAAAAGAAAGATGAGGCGGTAGGACATCCTATCAAAATCCTTCTCGGAGAATCCCTTGAGTGACAAAGGAACATGATGATGGACAACATTGCCTAGATCCTTCAGCGGCTACCCAAGGGCGACGCATCTACTTCTGACAGCTACTCTAGAAGCACCACACCCTTTAAGGTACAAGTTAACTTTGACATTCCCATATTTGAGAGTCAAATAGATGCAAACACTGTAGATAAATAGTTAAATATGCTAGAAGGATATTTTCCTGTTCATCATTTTCCAGCCACGAAAGATCACTTTTGCACTTCTCAAAGCAACCCCCAACATCAAGGACTGGTGGGAAACCTACTGTGAGTAGAAGGATGAAAGTACGAACTCACTACTTTCACCTACACCCACATGGAACTTGTTCCGGGTTGCCATCAAGGAACCGTACTACCCTGTAAGAGGCTATGAGGATAAATACATAAAGTGGACAATGTTGTGATGGGGAAAGGACCAAGATGCACCGAGATTTCCAATGTTTTTCGTACCCTTCACACGAAACTAGGTATCAAGGATTCTGAGAAGCATTTGGTTCTCAAGTATCACAACTACCTACACAGGTACATCCAGGGTTAGATGGAATTCTTGGACATCTCCTCGCTTGGCACAACTTACCGATATGTAGTTAGGATCGAAAAAAATTTAAATACAAGAAGAGAGACTTTAGATCTGCAAATCCGAAGCAAGGGAAAGGTGCCCCCAAACTACAAAACAAAGGGCAAAGCCAAGGCAGGGTGACCCAGCATAACCTGCCAAAGACGCAAGCAAATAACAACACTGTGAAGCCAAAGAAGGACATGGGAAAGTGGTGTGAGTTCCATAAGAGATTGACTCACAACACAAGTGAGTGTCGATCCAACGAGTCACTAGTGGCCGAGCTAAGGCTTTGGAATTAGATTCATGTTCCAACTCTGAGTCAGAACCCGATAAGGGGAATGACAAAGAGGAGAAAATTATTGATGCAGAGCCCAATGCCACCGTTGGCACCACAAAGATCTAGAAGCAGGAACCTGAAGAAAAAGAGGAGGAGCACCTGTTCCACTCCCAGATGTGGGTAAAGGGTTCCCCACACTGTTCATTATTGATAATGAGAGCCAAAAGAACCTCATTTCAGTAGAGGTCATGAAGCGACTGGGCTTACCGACCACAGCACATCCACAACCGTACACCATCGGGTGGCTTCAATAAGGACGGGATCTTTGCGTGAGTTAGCAGTGCTGCCTTCCATACAACATCAAGCCCTTCACGGATGAGGTATTATGTGATGTTGCTCCCCTTGATGTTTGTGATATATTATTAGGTCAACCATACTTATGGAAGTGACATGTTGTGTATGAGTCAAGGCCTCATGTTGTTATTGTTACTTTGGGAAATAATTTGTATAGGGTATTGGAGGTAGCACCTCCTATCACCATCTCTTTGGTTATTGCAAAACAATGCAGTAAGCTCATTTCCAAAAATGGGAAATTTGTTTTCCTGATGATATGACCTCGGGGAAAGAAGAGGACAGTGGCCACGACCTCTAGACAATGCCCCTCTGCACGAAAACAACAGATGGACAAGGTTTTGGAGGAGTACGAGGACATCTTGACCTCCCCCATAGGGATAGCTCTGCAATGTAAGTTCATGCACTCCATTGATCTGACCCCAGGTATGTCGCTACCTAATGGACCAATCTATCAGCGCTCCTTTCTAGAGAACGATGAAGTCAAGAGGTAGATTCAGGAGTTGTTGAAAAAAGGTCATATCTGTTCGAGTTCATCACCCTATAAGAGCCTGATTGTGCTGGTATATAAGAAGGATGGGAATTGGAGACTGTATATTGACTACCAGGTGCTCAATAAGATCATTGTCGAGAATAGGTACCCGATCCCATGGATTGATGACATTCTAGACCAACTGAAGGGGGGAAAATATTTCAACAAGATCAACTTGAAGTCTAGCTATCACTAAGTACCAATCGAACCCTTTGATGTGTGGAAGATTGCCTTCAAAGTGAAGGAGGGCCTTTTCGAATGGTTAGTTATGCCTTTTGGGTTGACGAATGCTCTTGCAACTTTCATGAGGCTGATGGATGACATCTTGTGGCCATTCACCAACTCATATGTAGTGGTATACTTGGACGACATCCTAATCTTCAGCTAGAGTTGGGAAGAGAAACTCCACCATATTCGACAGGTTCCCCAAACACTACGGAAACACAAGTTGTGTGCCAATTTGGAGAAATTCACTATTGGCATGACCCAGGTTCAATATCTGGGATACATTATTGATGAATAAGGGGTGCATGTGAATCCATCCAACATCCAAGTCACTCAGGCTTGGCCGACCCCAACCACCTTGACAGAGCTCTGTGGTTTTCTGGGTCTTTCCAATTTCTATAGTAGGTTCATGTTGGGATTCTCTCAATTCACTTGGGTCTTGAGCCAGGTCACCAAAGGAAGAGTGAAAGCAAAATTCTTTTGGTCTGAATCTCAACAAAAGGCATTCACAGAGTTGAAGCATTGCATATGCTCCGCACCAATGCTCACTTTACTAGACTTACAACAACCATTTGAGATCGAGACAGATGCCTATGACTATGCTATTGGGGCAATCCTTACTCAATAGGGGCATCCAGTGGCATATCAAAGTGAGATAATTTCAGACACAGCCTAGAAGTATCCCCCTTATGAAAAAGATATGTATTCCAATGTGCAGGCCTACCGACTATGGAAACATTACATTTTGTTGGCATTATGATACATGTGTTGTATTTGATGGCAACCCACTTGTAGTAGAACAATTCACTTGTATATGGAAACTAGATGAATCCATGTAACTAGATGAATCTACAGGAGAGACACTAGATGTGACATAATGCATGGCAGTTGTCTTTACAGATTTGACAAAATGCAATGCAATTTGAAGGAATCAGTTCAAAAGTAATGTATAATGGAAAATCACATTATAACAGGTGTATTCAGAGGGACCAAAGTAATGGTGCAGAAGAACAGAAAGATGCAACTAAGGCTTACTGATCAGAATAAAGAAGGTAAAGGAAAGCTTGATGTAAACCAGTTTAAGAAGTATACGCAGGTCTACTTAGTGAAAACAACATATACACACGGGTCCATAGAACAAAAAGAGTGTATACGTATGCACACACTCCCACAGGAGGAAAAGCGTGTACATGTTTGAAAACCAAGGTTTTGGTCTAAGATATTTGGTCCAAGGTATTTGGTCTGAGGTATTTGGTTCAAGGTATTGACCCTAGGTATTTTGTCCTAAGTGGTTTTGGTCTTAGGTATTGACAAAGGATCTTAGTATAAAAGGAGGATAAGATCAAAGAGCTAAGAGCATAAGAAATGAATATCTTATGAAGTGTTAGATCAAAATAAAATATGCATGTTATGGGTTTTTTATGCTTTTCTTGATCTAAACTAAGTATGCACCTAAGTGTTTGATGATGGATGAGATCTAATGATGGATCAGGATCATAATGACTTATCATTATGAGATCTAATAATGGATAGGCTACATCTGATTGCTAACGCACATTTTATCCTTTATAAGTGATGATATGGGTATGTCTCAAGTCTAGAATTGTAATGAAGTTATAAGTAAGTATTTGCAGATCTATACACTGATTTTCTTTAATGAAGTTGTGTATACATGTTGGTTAGGCTATTCCAAGTACCGTATGCAAAATAAAAGCTTGATGTTCAAGGATCATTGATCTATCAGATCAGTGTTGTTGTTTTACTACTCTTTGTCAATGATTGCTTCTTAGATCTAAATGTAAAATTGAATGAATAAGGAGTTTGATATTTGATAGATTGATTGAAAACGTGAGAAGAATTGATTCAGTTGCTGCCTATGTAAATGTTAATCTTAGGTATGTTCTATGCTAGAGAAATTTATTTAAATTCTCACAGTTAGCAATCACATCAGCATTAAAGTAAATTGTAGATAGAACATAAATATAAATCACAGAAGACAAGCCAAGACAAGAGGACACAAGATGTGGTGCCAGCCAGGGACAAACCCCACAATGTGGGGAAACCCTTGATCAATTCTTCTTTTATGTTCTTCAAAGTTCAGCAGAGAAAGAGAGAGAGAGAGATAGTACATTTACAAGAAAAGTCAACACTTTGACTTATCTAGATCTAGCATAGATCATTTTGTAGAATAATGAGATCAGTTGAAGACATTTTGCTTTAGCTGATTCTCCAAGGTGACAACTGCACCTATTGTAGTGCTGCATTTGGTCCACTTGGTACACTACTGCATACTGCACCATGCTGCACTAATCATGATTATAATCAAGCTGCCCATGACCATGATCTAGTTCATCATCATGCTGCTCTTTATGTCCATGATCTCATGCTGCCCTTTATGTCCATGATTTCGTTCATCATCAAGTTGCCCATGCTTATGATTACATTCTTCATGATGTTGTCAATGCTCCATGTATCATTGTGCTACCCATGCACATGATTTCATTCATGATGATGCTCATGATCTCATACATCATGATGCCCATATACATTGCTCATAGTTGCATCCTTATGACTGCACCTAATACGTCCTTTCTCCCTGCATAGATATTTATTGACATAGCCTCTATATATATGTTGTACTACAGATTTCCCTGCGTATATGTGCCTCCATTTACCAATGTATATGTGTTTCATTTTCCTGTGAATATTTGTTGCAGATTTACCAGTGTATATGTTTCTCATTTGCTGTGGATAGGTCAACATATATGAGTCTTCATACACAACACATCACTATCCATTGACCAGCATATACATACACATCATATCACTGTCCATTGACCACCATATACATACACATCGTATCGCTGTCCACGGCGTATAACTCATACACATCGTATCACCCTAGTGTATATATGACACGTATCTCTTCATGAACTGCGTATAAGTGGTGTGTGTAACCACGCTACTAGATCCATTATAGATTAGGAACTGCATGTATATATGTCTTCTGGACAATGTATATGTCACCATGTATCTCGTCATGAACTATGGCTAGGTCTTCCATGAGAAACATATTTCATTTCTTCATTGCTGTGTGTATTTCCATACCTGATTGTGTTCTCGTATAGACTGTGGGTTCCATATATGACTGCATTTCCTAACTGTGGCTCCATATATGACTACGACTCTTCATAGTTGCATTGCTTTTGATTGTATAAATGTCACGTATAACCTGCATATAAACGTAACCATGAACACCATATAAGTGTGTCTCCATTATCTGCGTGTAAGAATCTCCAGGACGTGTCTCTCAATGACCAGCGTATAATGTTTCCTAGGAAACGTATTAAGGCCTCTTTTTGACAACAAATTAGGGCATCCATTGACTATAATTTAGGGCTCAGTTTACTGCATCTCTTCTCCAAGTCTTGTAGGCTAGCGTATTACTCTTGGTGTCTCTCTCCTACTCCAAAAACCCAAAACATGGAGAGGAGGAGATCACCTCAAGAATATGTGATTTAAATGACATCAAATCCTCTTCTATTTATACTAAAAACGTATAGGTTTAATAGACATTATGTTTTTACTTCTTGAGCCTAAATAAGAGCTCGTCGGCTTGATAATAATTACATAATCAAAATAAATTCATATTTCCATAAATACTTATCAGAATCGGATGATCTTTGGATCAATCCTAAACCTCTCGATGGGAGGGATCCAATAAGAATATCAATTTCCATAAATAAGCTAACCCACATGGATTTTGGCCCTATTTGCCAATTTTAATAGTCCCTTTCAACTAAGGAGAACTCCATCCACTGATCCATATGTCCGACTATACTATCTCTGCCATCAGTGCCCTGAACTGCTCTACCTAGCTTTACTTAGCTCTGCTTAGCTCTACTTGGCTCTGTTGGTTTTTCTTAGCTCTACTCAGGTGACTCTACCCTGCTCAACTTTGCTCTGCTAAACTATGAAGAAGAAGAATTGATCGAGAATGTTTCATACCATTCTCCACTGGCCCAAAGTCAGTCTCAGAGTGCGTACTCCTAGACTAGTCTCAACCGACCCAAAGCCAGTGTCATAGTGGGTACCACTCCTACCACTAGTCCTAGACCAGTCCTCTGCTAACCCAAAGTCAGTCTCACATTATGTACCACTGGTCCCAGACCAGTCTCAACCGACCCAAAGTCAACGTCATAGTAGGTACCACTCCTACCACTCGTCCGAGACCAATCCTCTACTAACCCGAAGTCAATCTCTAAGTATGTACAATTGGTCCCAGACCAGTCTCAACCGACCCAAGTTTAGCGTCATAGTAGGTACAACTCCTACCACTAGTCCTAGACTAGTATCATTGATCCTAGATCAATGAAGGTCATCCTAGCATAGGGAGTATGGTAGATATAACGATGCATCCGTCGGTACTACTATGGTCCCTATCCTCATTTCCCTGCTCATTGATCATATGAGAGGTACCTCCCATGAGTCCCAGATTGCATATGTAGGATGCCTCGATAGAAAAACCTAATAAATCCTATCCTCATAGGAGAAATAGTCATCCTGCTACACAATTTCCATGGAGAACACATCATCTAGCCCTCACAGGAGAACTAATCATCCTACTACACAATCGTCATGGAGAACACTTCATCCAGACCTCATAGGAGAACTAATCATCATGCTACACATGAGAGCGAATCATCCTGTCCCACAAGAAAGTGAATCATCTTGTCCCACAAGAGAGAGAATCATCTTTTCCATAGGAGAGTGAGTCATCCTGTCCTAGTGTGCACCACTAGGGGAGGGTGAGTCACCCTAGGTCGTATGTTGTTCCAGTAAGAATTGAAATCCCCTAGAGCTCTCAGAGCTCAATGTATGCAACATGCAGGACCCTTTTACAAGGGTCTCTCAACGACTCGAAGTTGTATGGGAAAATCACAAATTTGATCTTTCCTCAGGGCTCTGACAAACTGTAGTGACCTGTACATCATCTAAATGCGATGGATCCTCCTTGCTCATCAACTTACTATATCCCAGATAAGGCAGTATCTGATGTCTATCTACTGGAGCAATAATCGAATATGAGATTCCTCAATAATCGAATCCCAACTCTGGTTGTCACAGAGAATCACAGTGGTATTCATCATGTGCACTCACTTAAGAGTTTCCACAACGAGGCAACTTCATACGAGGTCATACTCATAGTTATGTATCTGATCTCGACGGTATTTATAACAACCAACTTCTGCTTCTTGCTCATCCATGATATAGAAGAATCCAAATATAACCAGCACTGGAAAGTGCTCTAGTGATCCTCCATACTACCTGCCCAGTCAACATTGGAATAATCATGCAGTTTTCATATTTCCGGCAGTGTATCTCAATCCATGAGAGATTGTGCCCCAAAGATATCTCAGAAGATTCTTCGCACCAATCCAGTGAGGCTCAACCAAATATGAGCTGACCACACTAACTGCAAAACATATGTTTGGAATCCTACTCCCTCTTACTTCTACAAATGAGAGGGTCTACACCTGTCAGAAATAGTTTGTCCACATAAGGTGCCGGTATGAGAGGTCTATCATCCACAATCTTCGAAGAATGGTTTTGATTGGTTTCACTCCTATTGAATCTCAGCTTCATAAAACAACTATGAATCCTTTCATACTACGCTCGAGATGTAGGGCTTTCTTCCACTTGTATACATGAGATTCCCGTTCATGAATCTCAAACTCCATGGGTTGTTCCAAACTTGTGGACCTGTGGCATGTGGGGAATGGTCCCCTTATAAGGTTTTCCTTCGATACATGTTCCTTCATGCTATTTTTGAATTCAGGCATCCCTGTCACCATCTGACTCATAGACCTCTGGTGCTCTGTGTCGGTAGACATGGTCCCCTAGTGGACTTCCTGCAACTTGATACGATCTTGAACTCAAAAACATCTTTGAAAAAACTATTTTCAAATGCGTTCTTTCCATGGATGAGTTCCATCCTGAAACCTTTGGCTTCCATTTCTGAGATGGACACCAAGTTCTTCTTGCGATCAAGTACATAAAAGAGATTCTAGGGTTCCTTGCTTACTTTGAAGAGTCGGCTATGACCTTGATGACCTGCATCTTTTCCATTCAAACACTCCTTCGCTTAAGGGTAGAACTTATAACCAAGATATCTACCTTTTCTTCCACCCTTAGATCCGAAATTTTTAGATAGGCCATTAGAAATCCCGCTGCGCCATTCTGATAATATTCTCTGCTTCCACTTGACCCTTATTGAATGAGAAGAGTGACAATGATCCCATTAATCCTTTTGCCCTGTCCCAACTATCTTTGGTGATTGCTATTTCACTCTTGCTTGGGAATTGTCTTCACCTAAGCTTTGAAACCATGTTAATTTTAGGTATGTTCTATGCTAGAGCAATTTATTTAAATTTTCACAGTTAGCAATCACATCAACATTAAAGTACAGTACAGATAGAACATAAATATAAATTGCAGAAGACAAGCCAAGACAAGAGGACACAAGATGTGGTGCCAGCAAGGGACAAACCCCACAATGTGGGGAAACCCTTGATCAATTCTTCTTTTATGTTCTTCAAAGTTTAGCAAAGAAAGAGAGAGAAAGAGATAGTACATTTACAACATAAGTCAACACTTTGACTTATCTAGATCTAACATAGACCATTTCATATAACGATGAGATCAGTTAAATACATTCTGCTTCAATTGATTCTCCAAGGTGACGACTTCACCTATGGTAGTGCTGCATCTAGTCCACTTGATGCACTACTGCATACTGCACCATGCTGCACTAATCATGATTATCATCAAACTGCCCATGACCATGATGTAGTTCATAATCATGCTTCCCTTTATGTCCATGATCTCATGCTGCCCTTTATGTCCATGATCTCATTCATCATCATGCTGCCATGCTTATGATTACATTCTTCATGATGTTGTCTATGGTCCATGTATCATTGTGTTGCCCATGCACATGATTTCATTCATCATGATGCTCATGATCTCATACATCATGCTGCCCATATACGTTTCTCACAGTTGTGTCCTTATGACTGCACCTAATACGTCATTTTTGCCTGCATAGATATTTATTGCCATAGCCTGTGTATATATGTTGTACTCTAGATTTGCCTTCATATATGAGCCACCATTTACCAACGTATATGTGTTTCATTTTCGAGTGAATATTTGCTATGGATTTACCAGCTATATGTTTCTCATTTTTTGCGGATAGGTCAACGTTATATGAGGGTGGGAGTGGGGGGAGATATTGGGAAAATTCCAATATCGCCCAATATCTCCCCCCTTATGAGTCTTCATACACAATGTATTACTGTCCATTGACCAGCATATACATACACAACGTATCACTATCCATTGACCAGCATATACGTACACAGTGTATCACTATCCACCATGTATAACTCATACAGAGCATATCACCCCAGCATATATATGACACGTATCTCTTCATGAACTGCATATAAGTGATGTGTGTAACCACGCTGCCAAATCCACTATAGATTAGGGCTTGTGTGTATATGTCTTCTGGACAACGTATATGTCTCCATGTATCTCTTCATGAAATGCGGCTAGGTCTTCCAAGAACAACGTATTACATTTCTTCATTATTGTGCATATTTCCATACCTGACTGCATTTCTCGTATAGACTACAGGTTCCTTATATGACTGCATTTCCTAACTGTGGCTCCATATATGATTACAGCTCTTCATAGCTGCATTGCTTTTGACTGTATAAATGTCACGTATAACCCACATATAAATGTAACCATGAACACCATATAAGTGTGTCTCCATTATCTACATGTGAGAATCTCCAGGACCTATGTATCAATCACCAGCGTATAATGTTTCCTAGAGAATGTATTGAGGCCTCTTTTTGACAGCAAGTTAGGGCATCCATTGAATGCAATTTAGGGCTCTATTTACTGTGTTTCTTCTCCAAGTCTTGTATGCCAGTGTATTACTCTTGGTGTCTCTCTCCTACTCCAAAAACCCAAGACGCGGAGAGGAGGAGATCACGTCAAGAATATCTGATTTAAATGACATCAAATCCTCTTCTATTTATACCAAAAATGTATAGGTTGAATAGACATGACATTTGGGCTTCTTGAGCCTACATAAGAGTTGGTCGGCTTGATAATAATTACATAATCAAAATAAATTCATATCTCCATAAATACTTATCAAAATCGAATGATCTTTGGATCAATCCTACACCTCTCGATGAGAGGGATCCAATAAAAATATTAGTTTCCATTAATAAGATAACCCACATGGAGTTTGGCCCTAGTTACCAATTTTAACTGTAAAGCTTTGTAAGTTGATAGTAGATGTTCAGTATATTGCTAGTTGGTACAAACTTGATTCAAAAGTTTATGTTTGTAGTATCTTTGGAGGTATACACAGGTTTGATTAATGGAAGTAGTGTATACAAGCAGTTTGTGTTCAACCAAGTAGCGTATATAGTCTGATGCATGGTTTCTAAGGTTATAGCTAGTTTTGAATGATGATGCAGGTTTTTGGGTTCAACACAGTGTTCTAGTGTCAGTGATTTCATTGTTCATATTAGCTAAATGTTGGTTGATGCAGTTTAAGTTTAAATGTTATTGATGGGTCCAGTATGAAAATTGGATGAAACGTGGCCTTTAGATCATGGTGTTGTGTTCCAGGAGTATGGAGTTTGAAAATTTATGAAATGTAGTCCATGGTGAAGAGAGAAGGTCATAGCCTTCTGTACTCTAGTGCCTACGTACTGGTAAACGTATTGGCTAGTATAAGAGGCATGGGGTTGGAGCTCCCTTCCAATAGTAGCTGGAAAACAAGTGAAGGTTGGAGCCTTTTGTAGGCATACTAGTAAATGGATCGGCTAGTATATAAGAGCTGGGGGGATGGAGCTCCCTTCAGGTAGCAGTTGGAAAATGAGTGAAGGTTGAAGCCTTCTGTAGGTCAACACCTATGTACTAGTAAACTGATTGGCTAGTACAAGAGCTAGGGGGTAGTAGCTCCCTGTTAGGATATTCCGACACATAGGAAATAGTTAAGTTCAACTTGGTCTAGTATAAAGTTAGGTATAGAGTTAGGTAAAGTGTGTTTCTTTACCATTGTACATTTTGTAACTTACAATCCAACGGTCACGATATGTAGTGATCCGACGGTTCATTCTCTCCTCGGTATTACCGACACTTGATCCGTGCTTGACACCCGATTGGTCCATGAATTCTATTTAAAGCGCATGGAGGGTCATTTGTAGGTTAACCGTGCATGAGAGAAGCTTATGTAAATTTTCATTCTTTTATTAATAAATTGCCTGTAGTAGCCCCGTTGGCGCAGGCCGTGGACTGTTTCCCTCTCTGAGGGTTTTAACCACGTCAAAATACTGGTGTATTGATCTGTGATCTGTTTGTGAGCGGTGTCCTTCTGGTGTTCTTTCTGAGGAACTTACC
>APFE030450003.1:130056-142196 GCA_000404065.3 Pinus taeda | reverse complement strand
ATCATTGAAATTATAGAAAACTAGAATCTGATATTTGGACCACTTATATTTCAATATTTTTTTATCAATATCCTCAAAATTTTTTCATTTGAAGTTTTCCAAATAAAAAAATATAAGAAAAGATCCATGATGTCTTGATTAGAGAAACAAAACTCTAGGATCATAGCTTTGATACCGATTGTTGTAAATCCCACACCTTAAAATTGATAAGATGTTAATGAATTAGTCCAATTTAAGAAAAAACCCACTTTTACAATGAATTCGATACACGGGACAAAATATGGTGATCTTAACTCTAGTTCATCTTAGTATATATAAAGGATACAAATGGAACAATTAAAATGAAAGCATGTAATGAAAATTTATATCCAACCCTTTAATATAAAAAATAAATTAATAATGAATTCTTATTAGGTCCTTATTATAAGGGTTTAGGCACTTGGAAAATACTTCCTAAGGTCATAGTTCTCGATGTCAAAGTTCTTGAGATTAGAGTTCCATAGGTCATAGTTCCAAGGTTAAAATTCACAGTTCCTGAAATTAGAGTTCCCAAGGTTATAGTTCATATGGCCATAGTTCCTGAGGTCTAATTTTTGTTGATGGTTGAAAAATTATTTCCAACCACAACAAGAGAGAATCACCCCATGATAGGTCCCAACTAGACCTACTCTCTTTGATATAACAATTTCCATTGGTATGTGGGTGCATTTGCCACTAAATAGATTGCTCCTAGAAATGAGACTTTGTCTTTAAAGTTTCTCTAAATACTAAATGCATTCCTATATTATAATGCAAATGCAATCCTATATTTAATTATAATATAACAAAAATAAAAAGTTGGTTTCAAGTACAAAGTAACTATTGAAGACATGAAAGAATTTACATTTCGGACCCCCTATATTTCAATAAACTTTCTTAACCTTAAAATATTTCATTGTTTATAACTTCCTAGAGAAACATTACAATCAAAATGAAAATATGACTTCATTGAGGAAAATTTCAGGAGTAACCACAAACCTTAGCTTCCATACGCTATATCTCTAAAATTATCATGAACCAGAACTTGAAATATTTATTATATGTATATCAATAGACACTTGTCATCATAAAAAATTCACTGTCTGAAACCTTTCATAGAACAATTATGATGAAAAATCCAAGATGTCTCCCTCAAAACTGATTTTGGACCAATCACAATCCCTATGTCCACATGGCATATCATTGAAATCATAACAAACTAGAATTTGATATTTGTACCACTTATACTTCAATATTTGTTTTATCAATATGCTCAAAATTTTGTTATTTGAAGTTTTCCAAAAAAAGAAAAAATATAACAAAAGATCCATAATGTCTTGATTAGAGAAACAAAACTCTAGGATCATAGCTTTGATATTGATTGTTATGAATCCTGCACCTTAAAATTGAAAAGAAGTTAATGAATTAGTCCAATTTAAGAAAAACCCCACTTTTACAATGAATTCGATACACGAGACAAAATATGGTGATCCTAACTCAAGTTCATCTTAGTATATATAAAGGATACAATTGAACAATTAAAATGAAAGCATGTAATGAAAATTTATATCCAACCTGTTAATATAAAAAATAAATTAATAATGAATTCTTATTAGGTCCTTATTATAAGGGTTTAGGCACTTGGAAAATACTTCCTAAGGTCATAGTTCTACATGTCAAAGTTCTTGAGATCAAAGTTCCATAGCTCATAGTTCCAAGGTCAAAATTCACAGTTCATGAAATTAGAGTTCCCAAGGTTATAGTTCATATGACCATAGTTCCTGAGGTCTAATTTTTGTTGATGGTTGAAAAATTATTTCCAACAACAATAAGAGAGAATCACCTGATGATAGGTCCCAACTAGACCTACTCTCTTTGATATAACAATTTTCATTGGTATATGGGCCCATTTGCCACTAAATAAATTGCTCCTAGAAATGAGACTCTGTCTTTAAAGTTTCTCTAAATAATAAATGCATTCCTATATTATAATGCAAATGCAATCCTATATTTAATTCTAATATAACAACAAAAAGTTGATTTCAAGTACAAAGTAACTATTGAAGACATGAAAGAATTTAAATTTTGTATCCCCTATATTTCAATAAATTTTCTTAGCCTTAAAAAATTTCATTGTTTGTAACTTCCTAGAAAAACATTACAATGAAAATGAAAAGATGACTTGTTTGAGGAAAATTTCAGGAGTAATCACAAACCTTAACTTCCATAGGCTATATCTCTAAAATTATCATGAACCAGAACTTGAAATATTTATTTATGTATATCGATATTCTCCTTGTCATCATAAAAAATTCACCATCTAAAACTTTTCATAGAAAAATTATGATGAAAAATCCAAGATGTCTCGTTCAAAACTGATTTTGGGCCAATCACAAATTCTAATGTCCACATGGCATATCATTGAAATTATAGCAAACTAGAATATGACATTTGGACCACTTATACTTCAATATTTTTTATCAACATCTTCAAAATTTTGTTATTTGAAGTTTTACAAACAAAAAAGTATAACAAAAGATCCATGATATCTTGATCAAAGAAACAAAACTCTAGGATCATAGCTTTGATACCTATTGTTATGAATCCTGCACCTTAAAATTGATAAGAAGTTAATGAATTAGTCCAATTTAAGAAAAAACCCACTTTTACATTGAATTCGATACAAGAGACAAAATATGGTGATCCTAACTCTAGTTCATCTTAGTATATATAAAGGATATAGATGGAACAATTAAAATGAAAGCATGTTATGAAAATTTATATCCAACCTGTTAATACAAAAAATAAATTAATAATGAATTCTTATTTGGTCCTTATTATAAGGGTTTAGGCGGTTGGAAAATACTTCATAAGGTCATAGTTCTTGATGTCAAAGTTCTTGAGATCAAAGTTCCATAGGCCATAGTTCCAAGGTCAAAATTCACAGTTCCTAAAATTAGAGTTCCCAAGGTTATAGTTCATATGATCATAGTTCCTGAGGTCTAATTTCTATTGATGGTTGAAAAATTATTTCCAACAACAACAAGAGAGAATCACCCGATGATAAGTCCCAACTAGCCCTACTCTCTTTGGTATAACAATTTCCATTGGTATGTGGACCCAATTGCCACTAAATAAATTGCTCCTAGAAATGAAACTGTCTTTAAAGTTTTTCTATATACTAAATGCATTCTTATATTATAATGCAAATGCAATCCTATATTTAATATAATACAATCCTATATAATTCAATATAACAACCATAAAAAGTTGATTTCAAGTACAAAGTAACTATTAAAGACATAAAAAAATTATTAATATTAACGTAAATAAAAATAACATCTTTAATAACCATACCTAAGAAATAATTCGTTAAAAAAAATAATAGTTAATAAAATCTATAATCAATTCATAATATTTCCTATAAAAACAATGGACAAAAATAAAAAATCGTAAGAATCTACCAAATATAAACAATGGACAATAATACACAATTTACTGAATAAACCATGAATTAACTTTTCCCTATATTCATTCTTTAAAATAGATTCCTTAGTCGTATCTTATTAAACTTGATAGCCATATGCAAATTATAATTATAAATTTTGAACTTGATAGCCAGTTACAAGTTAAAATTATAGATTTTTCAAAATTTCAAGTCTTCAATCTTTCATTTCAATTGATAAAAATACACAATTAAAAGCCTTGGATTTTTCAACCAACACAACCTAAAACCAGAATATCCTTTTATAATCCTTCTTCATAGCTCTTCATTTTTTGTGTTTTTAATTTTTAATTTTGTTTTTAATTTTAATTTTTATTTTTTTAAATGCATATTACAAGCATTTCTGTTTTCCAACTCACATTTTGATTTTACAACAATGTCCTTTTCAAACAATATTTTCAATTCAGCAACCTTCTTACCTAATAAATTTTAATGGTTATACATGTAATTTTGTCTCATTCCAGATCTTGTGCACGTTCATTTTGGGCGGCTTCTTCTTCTTTTTCTTGAGTTTAATTCATTATTAATGTTAGAATAAATATATTGAGAGAAGAAAATAAATTGATATAACCAATTTTAATAAAAATATTTATGAACTCATTTATTTTTCTATTTTTGAGGATTTTATTATTTATTTTCTTAAAATAATTAAAAATAAAATAAATTATCAGCGATTTATTTTTAAATTAACAAAATCTTAATTTTAAAATAATTTTTTTATTATATTTTGTCCTTGACTTATAAACTTATTTCAATATTTTATAACTAAGTAATTATTAAAAAATTATACTTATTCCAAATATTTGCATATTTTACAAACTAGGAAATTATTAAAAATTTACAAAAAATTATTAATAAATTCATTGAAATAATATTTTCAATGCCAAACCAATTTGTAAATAAATTTATATAATCACTCAAATTAAATAGTAAACGTAAGTTATTAATTTTAACTATCTCCAGTTTTTTGTTTGTAGTATTTTAGATTTTTTTTCTCTGCAAATTCATGGGTCTTTATTTAGCCAATATTTTTACGTATTTTACTCTCCATTCAATGCAAATATTTTTTCCAAAATGTTTCACATATTCTTAACTTTCCAACGAACCATTTCTTAGTCAATGTGGCCATCCAAAACTCAACATATGACTTATGGACATTAACACTTAATAACTATTGATTTCTCCATTGGATTAATTTTGGACCATTGATTTGCAAACTTATTATTTATTCCAAATGAATTGTGGGAAGGGATTATGAAAATGAATTGTGGGAAGGGATTATGAGGTGTTATGATTTTTTTGATACCCATAATAAATTGTATATGAAGTTATAGGAAGTATTGAATGTAGAACCCATGATATCAAGTAAATTTGGGATTCGACATGTTTGGAAATTTTTTCTCTCAAAATTATTTTGATACCCAAAATTCAAAATATCTTAAAAACTTACATAAATGAATCTCCTAGACTCACGTGAACTAAAAATGAAGCCAATCTATGAATCAATAATAACGCATGGCATTCACGTTGACTATGGATTTGCGAGTCACATCATTCGCATCATTTGCCACATCATTAGAACATGACAATAATACAAGGCTAACACATGGCATCCATGTTGACTATGGATTTGGAAGACACATCATTTTTCACATCATTAGAACTTGACAATAATACAAGGCTTTAGATATAACAACCCATGTTTTCATGAATTGTAATGATTTAAGTATGTGGTAATAGTTGGACCAAACATTGGTATTAAAAAATACGAGGGTTAAATATCATGCCAAAAAGATGTAACAAATTAGCTTACATATTACTCAAAATAAAATATGGAAACATGGATTTGGGAGACACATCATTTGCCACATCCTTAGAACTTGACAAAGATACAAGGCTTCAGATAGAACAATCCATTTTTCATGAAATGTAATGATTTAAGTATGTGGTAATAGTTGGATGAAACATTGGTATTAAAAAATACAATGGCTAAATATCATGCCAAAAATATGTAACATCACGCAAAAAAGATGTAACAAATTAGCTTAGAGAATATTGGTGATCAAAATAAAATATGGAAATAATATCGACAGGAAGAAGTATGTGATTGCTCAAGTAAAATACTAAAACTAAACACAAAGTATGAAAAGGGAATAAAATAAAAATAAACTTAAAAAATTCCCCAAAAAACAATGGTCACTCATCTAAATTATTCTAAAATAAAAAATACTGAAAGTTAAAAATAGAAATCTAAAAATTCATAAAATGTACTAGAGAATGAATAGTATGTTCAAAAACATTTACAACATAATTCGAAAAAGAGATTTAAAAAATCATAAAATGTAGTAGAGAATGAATAATATGTTCATAAACATTTACAACATAATTCACCATGATTATTGCTGAGTGGAGGAAATTGATTATTCAAATCACACTTTATACCCACAAAATCATTCCAAAAAAAGAGGAATGACTTGCCAGAAACAATTCCCATTTTGACATTTAGTTACAAACTCCATTTTATTCCTGGAAAATTGTTAAGAGTCACAATCTGCCCCTCTTGTATTTCGATTGGTTGTTAAAAGCTCCAATTTGTAATTTGATGCCTATATAAGTTTAAGAGACTTCCTAGAGTAGGTAGGTAATAGATCAATCGATAGATATACACGCATAAAGATAGAGACACACACAGGCATAGAAGGAATGCATGGAAGGGAGGAGTCAGTCCCAAAGTAGCATCATGCAGTTATAACCTGTGGATTTTCCCTCCTATTCGCTGGAGTTAAGTGTTGCCTCATGGTGTAAAGACTATGTTTTCAAGATTAATTAAAGCATTTATAGCCATGATCTGTTTATTTATTTTACGCATCTCATGGTTTTAACCTCTGTGTGAACCAGGTTGCTAATAGAGGGTGCGAGTTGGCTGGGTTGGCCACCAGATCAACTTGACACCTCTCTACATATTTTAGATTAAATAGCATTTAAATTATTATGTATTGTGTGAAAGATTTAACTATTTCCAATCACTTTCCTTCAAATTGGTGTTATTAAATCTGCTGCAATGTTTTCCTTTTGACTGCAAAGTTGATTTGGTTTTCTGCATTAGAAGTTGTTCTTGCACTGAAATATTTATTTATATCAAATAAGGATTACATCCCTTCAGAACATCTGAATTTACAAGATTGGCTTATGCAGTGATACTCTGCTTTTATGAGCTACAATGTGCAACTTGAAACCATTGAATTGATTCAGATCTGTTTAATTCATATTCCAGAACCTGAGATCAACTTGAGTGTTCATGATTTCAAGGTATTAACAGATTCATTCAATCTATGGTTACAAGAAATCATATGTTACTCAGAAGCAGAGATCACATATATATTTCTGTCATTTTAAATCATGATGGTTGAAGAGTCAACATTACTGAAAAGGAAATTGCCTCATGTTTAAAAAATGATAATGTTTATTTTTCCATTGTATTTGCCTTTAAAATTTTGGAAAGTTTTACAATATTTATTTCTAGGGACAAGGAAAGCGAGATAATCTATACTGAATCCATTTCTTTCATAAGTTTATTTACATAGTAAATATTTCCAATGCTTTCAGGTTAATTTTATACATAGGTAGATGCAGTAGAATTAGTGTAGGAATAATGGTTTTGATTTGCTCATGAATTTATCCTAGCATTTACAATCTTTTTGATATTGTGGCGACATTCTTGGTTTCGAGTTTTGATTTCCCTTATGTTTGCTTGTATTTAGAATTTCCTTTTGCGTTATCAAATAGTACAGGATTGCCTTTTATTTCTCACATGATTTTGATTGCCTGGATTGATGTTTTCTCAAGTTCCCTTTTAAGTGCAAGATTTCATTTATTACACAAGTTGGACTAGAATTTGTTTTACAGGTTGCTAGGGACTCCCTCTGGCATTTCTAGTAATGCGCCTCGAAGTTCACGAACTTTCTGGATTAGAAAATTAAATGTTCGTACATTTATAAGCCCTATACTACACCAAACATTTTTGGCACCATTGCCCGGGAGGCACTTAGGGGATAACCTTGGTGACCTGATGCATTTGGTTTCTTCCTTCACCTAGTTTCTCTTGCAATTTTATGTTCTTTGAATTTATTTCTTTCCTACATTGTTGCTTTAAGGTTTCTCATTTTCTCTGATGTTGTAAGAACTCCCCATCCTACACACACACACATAGACACACACACACATATACACACACACTATTCACACACACACACACAATTCATGTGCTAACAAATGTACTAGTTGGCTTGTTAAAAACAGGAAAATGGTATTTTGAGGAATCATCCAATGAGGAGTTTTTATGTTGCTATAAAGACATACAATTCATCCAATGAAGAACTAACAAGCGAGAAATTTAATATTTTGATTGAACATAAGAATGATATTATTAAATCTTTAATTTAAAAATTGGATGATTCGGAGGAAGAGTAGAAGAAGGATGAAAAACCAATGCTTATCTTTTGTGCCAACTGTAGAAAGAAACACATCCTTGGAAAGTGTTCACTTAATAACCTGAAAGTTTGCAAAATTTGTGAAGAAGACCATTCAACGAAACATTACCCATCGCTACTAGGATTACTAAAGACACTTAGGAAATAAGGTAAGGAATCAAATCGACTACCAGGTATAACTCAAAACCCATCACCATTTAATACTTGGAATAATGTTTATTATCCTGAGAAGGTTCCTCAACATGTTTATAATCCTGCAGTTTCATAGAAAACTTTTAATCCTCCTCCAATTGAATATCCTACTTTAATGGCCACAGTGGCCCTCTCCTTGGCCCTCATCCTCAATCCAAATATCTCCATGGCCTCAAGAATCATTTGGATCCTTCTCTCTAGGGCAATCTCCCATGAAAATTCAATCACTAGAGCATAAAAAACAACCACAATTTCTTTCCAATGCACCATCAAGTCATCCTCCTCCATGGTCGCAGGTGCATGTGCAACCTTACCCTAATCCTTTCCCTAACCCTAGTCCATACCCTCATCCATACACTAATCCTAGTCCATACCCTCATACATACCCTAGAACTAACCCTAATCCATACCATAACCCTAATCTATACCCTAGTCCTAACCCTAATCCTAGTCCATACCCTAACTTATACCCTAGATCTAACCCTAGTTCAAAGCCTAAATCTAATCCAAATCGAAAGCTTAGTCCAAGCCTTAACCAAAACCCTGGCCCAAACCATCTTCTAAACCCTAATTTAAACCATTAGGTTGCACAAGTGTTTGAAGCACCTATTCTTCCTGCTATTGAACAAAATGTCACATCTTCCAAGTTGGGAAAGGAAATGAATTTAGAAACTCCCCCCATTACTGCAGAACATTTACCCAAGGAAGAGATAATTCAAAGACCACCAAAGGAGAAATATTTCATTGGAACTTGTTCTCAAAATTTTGTTGAAGCTCAAAACTCTAGAATCCCTTTCAACCATTCTTATCAATTTGAAAATCAAATATTTGATCTTGAACTTGAGGGATTTATCTTTTGTCTTTCACGAGATTCTTTGTGTCTCTAGGAGAGTGACTATCAAATTGTGGAAGACTTGCATTAGTTGGAGAATCATAAATGTGTGGATTCAATTGAATCCTGTTTTCGAGAAGTCATCAAGCCACCTTATTTCCTCATTATTTGGAAATTCTTGATACCATGTCAATTAAAGCAATTTGTTTGTCATGCTTTGGTATGTCTTGAAGTCTATTCGTTAAAACTAAGTGTCAGTATAATGAAGATTTTGTTATGCACTTGGCTTCATTAGAAGTATGCCTACACTTAAAGTTGATATTTCTCCTTTTAAAAATAGGGTAGGGTAATATGAGAATAATGAATAAACATGAATAACAACACTCTTGAACTTGTGATTCCATAAAAGCACAACTTTTGAAATTTCTATTATTATATACTCTCATGGTAAGAATTGTCAGAAGAAATTTACATTTATTGCCTCATATTTTAAAATGGCTTTGATTATGGATTAATGTCAGTGAAGGGTATTGTTATAAGTTACATGTAATACTTTTTCCTATTCGAACAAATTATCATCCAAAAAATATTTTCAAGTTCCTCTTAGAAGGGATACCTCCTATGGTGGACCACGCCTATAAAACTCTAATAAGCATTCATAAAGAACCCTAACATGACCAACTCAAGGAATACTTTTAGTCATTGTCTCAAATGTTTATTTAAATAAGTCTTTAGGGTAGCATGACCAACCAATAAATAATAGTAATTAAAATCTTTTCACACCATCCTGCACTCTTGAGGAGTAGATTTTGTTCCCCACATATTAAGTAACCTATATGAGGTTAATAATAATCAATTTTTTTTTTTAAAACATAAACGAATTAATTGAGGGATAGGATGTCTCATTATGAGGCAACCTACTATGATCATGGGTCCTAAGGAGAATTCCATTACCACATTGGTCACCAAGCCAGGTTAATGACTTTCAATTAGAGAAGCTGGAAGACAAGAGGTCTCATCGTGAGCCGACTTTTTCATTCTTGTTAGTTCTTGTGAATGGCATTGTCGTTAGTTGGTTACTAAGCCAGGATAGTGGCCTTCAATTAACTTCTAAAAATAGAAAAAGAAAATTCTCTTAAATAACTCCGAGTCTATATCTAATAGGCGGGACACAAGCATTTCATGAGGTTAAAAGGTATCCCTGTCGATGCTATAGATGTCTGCTGGCAGCAGGGCCATGCCTGTGGTATTAAATTTAATTCTACACTATACTTTACTTGGTTTTTTTTCTTTCCCTGAACTCATTACCAATTTCTTTGATAATTTACTTAACATCCTTTCATTGTTATACCTTGGAGTTCCATATTTTTGGAATGATTTTTATGGACGTGGGACCCTTAGTGCAGGTAATTCACTGTGCCCAGAAAAGAGGATCTTCAACTATACATGGATAATGGTAAAATTGTCACTGTGGGAAGGCATTATTATGTTTAATTTTAACACCATGGCTATTAAATCATGTCACTCATATTTACAATGAAGATTTTAAAGTGTAACTTCTGATTAGGGATGCCTTCGAGATATTTTTTTGGAAATTTTAAAAGATGGCTATTTTTATTAAAATAATAACACCATCCTTGCAATTTAGATTTTCCATGGAAACCTTTGTTTTAAATTTTCTTGAAATCAGTCTAAGAAAATAAAGAATCCAGCAGCCACATTGTTTTTAGAACAAGTCTTATTCAGTGCAGAAAATGTGATCACACAAAATTACATGAACATCGTTTTGAATGCCTACAAATGTTTTTAATTTTGTTTTTTTGCAAGGGAGTGGTAGTACCATATTTCCTTGCATGAGGACATGCAATATGGTCATCATGGGGGGATGTTGGGCCTCTGTTTTGTCTTATTTTTACTCGAAATCTCTCATGATGTTGTTGGTTAAATGATTATTGTTGCAAGTATTTGTTGCTTCACTTGTTTTAACATGATTAAAACATTAGTAATAAAGGTTTATTTGTTGCAGGTTTAAAATTGATTTGATCACGCTTTTACACATGATATGGACCTACATTTACCTACCCATACCGTGCAATGGATTCTTGCACCAGTGAAGGCATGTTCGAGTGTAGGAATGTTGTTAGGTCCCTATAATACTAGTGATTACCCCATTACTGTTGTAGTTGTATCCCTTATTAATATTGTTGAGCCCCTATTGTCCCCATATTTTTATTATTGTGCCCGATAGAATCCCTTTATTGCTATTTTGTGGCTTTATATTATTATTGTTGGGTTGGATAGGTTATATTGTGACTCCATAGACTCCTATATATAGAAATGAGGTTTTTTCATTTGAATCATCCAAGAATTGTTCATTTGCGTAATGTAAAGGAGGTTGCCCCCTCGAAGAGGCTGAATTGTAAGGCGTTGATATCTCTTTTCTATCTTTTTGTGAGCTGGTTTCATAACGTTTGGTATCAGAGCTTTGGATTCTAAGGTTTCGCTACTCCAAATAGGTCATTGTGGCATTTTCGCTATAACTTTTTTTTTTTGTTTTGTTTTTTTTTTTTTTTTTTTGCGACGTTTCAGAAGTTGAAAAAAAAACCCATTTGAGAAGTTATTGTGCTAACTCTCGGGTCCAAATTTCAAAGCGTTTCGCGCTATATTGGCAGAGATATGATCTGAGGAAGTTGGTCTTTTTGCAGAGTCCTGAATTACATTCCAAACAGGTGACCTGGGGAAAATCGTCATAACTTTCTCTTTGAGAATCAGATTGCAATTTCGTAAGCAGGTACAGAAAGAGGACGGACTACAGTTTCTTTTATATAATTTTCAGAGCCAAAGGTCAAAAAAGGGACACGTGGCACGTCGTACAAGTTCGCTCTATTGAATTAGTCTATAATTAGGTCACTGTGGGAGATTTGGCATAACTCTTCCTTGGAGAATCCAATTTGGATTAGACTGGTGGCACTGGAAAGAGGACACAGAGGGCTACTACAGGTCGCAATTTCAGAACTTAAAGATCTGAAAGTACAGAGTTACAGTCATTTCAAGATCGTGCTCCTAAAATAAAGAAAAAGCAAGATGAGGAAGTTTGATGGCA
>APFE030450003.1:105378-125862 GCA_000404065.3 Pinus taeda | reverse complement strand
TAAGGAATGGAAAATCCCCACATCCATAAAGCATCTGTGAGGATTTCTCGGGTTGACAGGGTATTATCGCAAGTTTGTCAAGAATTATGGGAGAATAGCAGCACCTCTAACAACATTATTGAAGAAAGATGCATTTTGATGGACATCAGAAGCAACAAAGGCCTTCAAACATCTTAAAGAGGCAATGTGCCAAGCACCAGTCTTAGCTACACTAGACTTCACAAAAACCTTTATTGTAGAATGTGATGCTTCAGGAAATGGAATTGGTGTTGTTTTAATGCAAGATGAAAGACCCATTGCTTATGAAAATCGTCCAATCAAGAGAAAGTTTTTACACAAAGCTATTTATGAGAAGGAAATGTTGGCAATACTACATGCACTTAAGAAATGGAGACCCTACCTAATGGGAAGACACTTCAAGGTAAACACGGATCATGATAACCTTAAATACTTTTTAGAACAAAGATTATCCTTTGAAGAGCAAAAAAAGTGGGTCACAAAGATGTTGGGTTATGACCTTGAAGTCATCTACAAAAAAGGGGAGCAAAATGTGATGGCAGATACACTCTCAAGAAAGGATGAGGATATGGAAGCATTGTTGTGCGCCATTTCTATTATCCAACCAGATTGGATAAATGAAGCAAGGGAGGAATGGAAGAATGATGAAGAAGTATGGGCACTTATTCAAAAGTTACAAAAAGATTCCAGTACATCTGATACATTTAGCTGGCAAAATGATTTGTTATGGTACAAAGATCACTTATACCTCTGTGAGAATTCACAAATCAAACAAAAAATTCTTATGGAATTGCACACTTCTCCCTTAGGAGGGCACTCATGATTTTTAAAAACTTACCACAGGGTTAAGAAGGAGTTTTTTTGGGATGGCCTTAAATCGGATATCAAAAGTTTGTGGCGGAATGTTTGGTTTGCCAACAAGATAAAGTTGAAACAATTAAGACCCCAAGTCTATTACAACCTTTATCCATTCCAATCCAACATTGGGAGGAGGTTTCAATGGATTTTATCACAAGTTTACCCAAGTTTGAGTGAAAGAGTGTCATCATGGTGGTAGTTGACAGACATACCAAGTATGCACACTTTTGTTCATTATCACATCCATTTAAAGCCGATACAGTTTCTACTGCATTTATGGAAATAATTCAAAAGTTACATGGAAACCCAAAGATTATTATAAGTGACAGAGATTCCATTTTCAATGGAAATTTTTGGACAAAATTATTTTCTTGTCTTGGTACTCAGTTGGCTCATAGCTCATCTTATCATCCTCAATCTGATGGGCAAACTGAGATAGTAAATAAATGTTTGGAAGGATATCTTCGTTGCTTTGTATCTGATAAACAGACACAATGGGTTAAATTGTTGCCTCTAGCTGAATGGTGGTATAACACTTCCTTCCATACAACAACAAAAATGACCCCATTTATGGCACTTTATGGATATCAGCCACCATCCATCACATCATATTTAAGAGAAAATTCTAAGGTTCAAGTAGTGGAACATCATATCGAACATCAACAACAAGTCCTCCAAATCTTAAACGATAACCTCGTGTTGGCACAGAATAGAATGAAACAATAGGTAGATCAACATCGCAGCGAAAGAAGTTTTGATGTACTTGATTGGATATTCCTACAGCTACAACCATATAAATAAATGTCCCTCAAGCAAGAAAAGAAGGATAATAAATTATCACCAAAATATTATGGTCCGTACAAGGTGTTGTAAAAGATTGGTACTATGGCATACAAATTGGAGCTTCCTGCAGCGTCTCGAGTGCACCTAGTTTTCCATGTTTCATGTTTAAAGAAGGTTATAGGCGACAAGATCCTAGTTCAAACAATATTGCCAGAACTTGACGAGGAAGGAAAAATTATATTGGAACTGGAAGTAGTCACAGAAACAAAAAATCGACAGCTACGAAATCGATCAATTTCAGAGTATCTCATCAAGTGGAAGAATTTATCCGCTGATGATTCCACATGGGAGGATGAGAATTTTATACAGAAGCATCCAGAACTACTCAAGCATTGAGGACAACACTTTTTTCAAGGAGAGGGGCATGTTAGGTCCCTATACTACTAGTGATTACCCCATTACTATTGTAGTTGTATCCCTTATTAATATTGTTGGGACCCTATTGTCCCCATATTTTTATTATTGTGCCCCATAGAATGCCTCTATTGTTATTTTTGTGGCTTTATATTATTATTCTTAGGTTGGATGAGTTATATTGTGACTCCATAGAATCCTATATATAGAAAGGAGGTTTTGTCATTTGAATCATCCAAGAATTGTTCATTTGTGTAATGTAAAGGAGGTTGCCCCTCGAAGAGGCTGAATTCTAAGGCGTTGATGTCTCTTTTCTATCTTTTTGTGAGTTGGTTTCATAACAAATGTTTAGTCCAGGCATGTTTTTATGGCTACCTGCACTCTGAAGGATTCTTAGACTATACTCACATTCTTGTAAGAGAACGAAACATTATTACAGGCATTCATTTTCTTCCTGCTACATATTTGAGTGCAGTTAATGGAGCAACAATATTTTACTACATCAAAACAACAATGACCCCTGATGATTCCATTTATGCAAAAAATGAGTTAAAAACAAAGCCAGCTCCAGTGATGGCAGGATTTTCTTATTAAGGGACAAATCCGGTTACTCCTGACATACTCAAGAGTAGAAGATCCTTGCAACATATTCAAAAGCAGCAAAACCAACTGGGTGCTCCCTTGATCATAGACACGTACCTTTCAATGTAAACAGGTACTTATGATTGCGATGATATCCTTGCAGAATTCGATGACGGGATACATGATGGGCTGGTGTGTTCTCTGTTTATCTCATTGGTGTCTCTAAGGAGTATTTTCAAGGTTCAATTTCCATTGGATCATTCCATGTTGTTCAAAGGGGAAAGGTATCATCGGTTCAATTGGAAACATGGGCTCTCCCGAGATAATCGGAAATGGGGACACAGTCAGAATATAAGATGGGGACAAAGACTTTTAAGTGGAAGGAAAAGGAAGGGACTCAAGTTGAAGTTCGTTGATGAACTTCAATCTAGTTTGCAGTGCAGCAAGAGAGCTATTCACAACATTGATTATAGACTATATGACATATCAGGCTCTGAGGAAGAATATGCTGAAGACTTGGAAGAAGATTCCTTCATGAAACATAGATTAAGTGCATACCATAAACAAGTTTCATTTGTTGCTCGGAGCCCTGATGTGGTATTGAGGAGGTTGTTAAGCTTTGGAATTTTGAGATTCAAATGTAAACCAACCTATGATAAATCCAATAGTGGATTCAATTCTTAAATTTGATGCAAGAGACAGATTTGATGACACGTTGAATCTGGGTGGTATAAAGACAAGTGCGATTGAGATTAAATGGGTTTGAAACAAATCTCATGAATAGATCTGGGTACCATATGGTGGGGATCCTCTTGTTCATGTCAACACTTTGCTTCTAGGATGATGCGTGGAAAGCCCTCGTGAACAGTGTATTATTCCTGGAAAATTGTTAAGAGTCACAATCTACCCCTATTGTATTTTGATTGGCTATTAAAAGCCCCATTTTGTAATTTGATGCCTATATAAGTTTAAGAGACTACCTGGAGCAGGTAGGTAATAGATCAGTTGATAGATATAAACGCATAGAGATAGGGACATGCACAGGCACAAAAGCAATGCGTGGAAGGGAGGGGTCGGTTCCAATGTAGCATCACGTAGTTATATCCCATGGATTGCCCCTCTTATTCGCTAGAGTTAAGTGTTACCTCATGATGTAAAGGCTATGTTTTCAAGAATTAATTAAAGCATTTATAGCCGCGCTATGTTTAATTATTTTGTGCATGTCATGGTTTTAACCTCTGTGTGAAATAGGTCGCTAATAGAGGGTGCGAGCTAGCTGGGTTGGCCACCAGATCAACTCGACATCGCTCTACATATTTTAGATTAAATAACATTTAAATTATTATGCATTGTGTGAAAAATTTAACTATTTCCAGTCCCTTTCCTTCAAATTGGTGTTATTAAATCTGCTGCAATGTTTTCTTTTTGACTGTAAGGTTGATTTGGTTTTCTACATTAGAAATTGTTCTTGCACTCAAAATATTTCTTTATATTGAATAAGGATTGTGTCCCTTCAGAACAATGTAATTTGCAAGATCAGCTTATGTAGTGACACTCTACTTTTATGAGTTGTAGTGCGCAACTTGAAACCATTGAATTGATTCAGATCCATTTAATTCATGTTCCAGAACCTGAGATCAACTTGAGTGTTCATAGTTTCAATGTATGAACACATTAATTCAATCTATGCTTACAAGAAACCATATGTTACTCAAAAACAAAGATCACATACATATTTCTGTCATTTTAAATCATGATGGTTGCAGAGTCGACATTTCTAAAAAGGAAACTACCTCATGTTTAGAAAATGATAATGTTTATTTTTCATTGTAGTTGCCTTTAAACTTCTGGACAGTTTTACAGGATTTATTTCTAGGGATAAGGAAGGCAAGAGAATTTATATTGAATACATTTCTTTCATAAGTTTATTTACACAGTAAGTATTGCTAATGCTTTCAATTTAATTTTACAGATAGGTAGATGTAATAGAATTAGTGCAGGCATAATGGTTTTGATTTGCTCATGAATTTATTCCAGCATTTACAGTATTTTTGCTATTGTGCTGACATTCTTGGTTTCCAGTTCTGATTTCCCTTCTATTTGCTTGTATTTAGAATTTCCTTTTGCGTTATCAAATAGTATAGGATGCCTTTTATTTCCTACATGATTTTGATTGCCTGGATTAATGTTTTCTCAAGTTCCCTTTTAAGTGCAGGATTTCATTTATTGCACAAGTTGGACTAGAATTGTTTTGCAGGTTGCTAAGGACTCTCTCTGGCATTTCCAGTGATGTGCCTCGAAGTTCATGAACTTTACGGATTGACAAACTAAATTTTAGTACATTTATAAGCCCTATACTGCACCCAACAAAAATACATACTCTTTTAAACTTATTTTCTTAGATAAGGTCTTTGTAAAATAAGTTTTTGAAAATACAAGACCTTCAATATCAAAAATTAAAACTACTATTTATCACCAAGGTATTTATTATCTCTTGTTATGAAAAATTAAATTAATCATTATAGAATAAGAAAGACTCCAAAATATAAAATTTTTCTTTTTAAATATTGAAATATACTTCCATATGGTTAAAAATCAAATAAAAATGGATATTATATCTATATATATAGATTTAGTTTCAATTAGTTATATATTATATATATATATATATATATGTGTGTGTGTGTGTGTGTGTGTGTGTGTGTGTGTGTTGTGTGTGTGTGTGTGTGTGTGAATAACATGATGATTTAATTTTGATTTAATTTTTTAAAGATTTATAACTTTACAAATTAAGTAGTTAAATTTTAGAACATTACTTTCCTAAATTAAATTTAACAATTTTTTTTAAACATAAACACTTATACTGAGTAAGGGTACATTCTAATAGATAAAACTCCTTAAATCACTAACTTATCAAACAACAAACTAATCTAAGAATAGGAATAAATTATAAGAAGAAAAAACAAAGCAAAGAACAAAGAAATGAAATTGAGCTAATATAATCTAATCCACCCCACTCTTATTTTACATTGGATGAACGTAAACTAAGTGAAAGAAAAATGTAAGTGAATCCTTCTAAGTAACTCCAAACCTTGAATCACATTTACATAAAAATTTGTTAGAAGTTGGAGTACGCTGAAATAAAGAAATAAAAGAATTGTATGTTACTGAGGATTCTATCCATTATAAGAAGATAACATTATTATTACTTTGAAATTTTATTCAAAAATATTCCTCCAGCCAAGTTTCAATTATATCTTGAAAGTTGTCATAGTAAGCATGGAGTTATTAATTTCATTCACAACCACCAAAATATTATCATCAATATACAATGGAAAATTCTTCAATAATGATTCTTTCAACGAAGTTTCAATTATATCTTGAAAGTTGTCACAGTAAGCATGGAGTTATTAATTTCGTTCGCAACAACCAAAATATTGTCATTAATATGCAATGGAAAATTCTTCAATAATGATTCTTTCAACGAAGTTTCAATTGGGTCACCAAATTAAATGAAAAGTATCTTAATGATAGTGAAGGTACATGGATCAATAATATAGTTGGTAAGAATAATACGAAGCACTTTGAAGTATTTGATCCTGTAGAAGAGTATTTGTTATACATTAATTTCTTGCATCTAAGAAAATGATGTCAAATCTGGGTCTTTCTCCCTTTGAAAAACTATTGTCATCAATCCTCAAATAAGATGGAAGAAATACCTCTTGATATAAGATAATAATAATGGATTACATACCTTAACATTATTTTTGGAGAACGTCCTAGGTATTTTTCATTAAAACCTATGACATCACCTTGCATATTTAACATATTGCGTTGTCATAACAATTTTCCTTATCAAAAAGTGCGTTGATATTTTTATATGGGTTAAAAGTAAAAAAAGGTGATGAAGCTTTCATTCTAGAATCCTTTCAAAGGTATCTTTCAGTTTGGTGAGGATATGGGATCGAATCCCAACCTAAGTGGTTCTCATCCCTACTATAGTGAACCCCATTCGGATATAATTCCTACGTAAGTGGATCTGAAACTTCCATCCTTAGCCAATAAATACAATACACTTAAAGGAAAATTGGTTGGATTTTAGAGTTTTGAAGTATACTTTTACTCTTGTAAAGTATCCATGGAAGGATTTTGAATGCAAGGTTGGAATTGAGGATTATTGGGAGGAAGCTATCAACATCAAGGATTTGGTTGTAACTCTCTCTTTTCTCTTATTAATACAAAGTATATTTATTTCACACATATATTATATCATTTTGCAAATATTTCAATGGAATTCCTTAATCATTCATTTAGAATCTGTTGAATATTTTATATAACAATTGATTTGATTAGTTGATTTTTGGCGATATTGCAAGTTTTGGCTTTGAGGATCAAAGGAAAAACGAGACTATAAAATAAAGGACAAGTAAGGACAAAATTCATATTACCAGGTATGTCCATATTCACATTTTAATTATGTATTCTAGGCTTGAACTTGTATATTTTTGTTTGCATTTTGTTCTAGTGTTTGGTTTTAGAACCTAGGGATATCGATCTTATCTACAAGAGAAATTTGTCCACCAAATAGTATTGAAGTTGATAGTATCATTAGTCATAAAAGATAAATCAAAATGATCAAGCATAACCATTTATTGCAATTACAAAGATTCCATTTCTAGGATATTTCAAATTATCAACAACTTGGAGTGAATTAATTAAATCAATTTAATTAAAAGAATAATCTTCATAAATACATAATATATATCATTCATACTAAAACAACTAAAAAATAACATAAATGGTTAATCAACTCATAACTTGAATTTACATATACATTAACCATACCTAGCAAAAAGTGAAGAAAACTATAATGAAATTATACAAAAATAAATCCATGTTTTTATTTATAAAAATATATATGATCATAATATATGAATGGAAATTTATTTACAAAAAATTCTTCTAAACGAATGTCAAATGAGACATTGAGATAAGTTTGAGTATTATTAAATACTCGTAATGATCCATAAACTACCATGCATATTATATTGAAAAGTTTGACACAAATGATATGATAAAAATAGATTAAAAACTATATTAGAAAGTTAATTTTCTTAGATTCCAAATTTATTAATTACTATATTCTACTTGTGCATGTAATAGATAAAATATGTGAAAATTTGAGACTCCATAAAATACAAGAACACATTAATTACTATTTTCTACTTGTGCATGTAATAGATAAAATATGTGAAAATTTGAGACTCCATAAGATACAAGAACACATTAACCATAATGAACGCTCTTGACATCTTCCAGGAATGTGAAAATATTGTAATTCTCCACTTGTTTGTCACTCAATACCAGGCTAAGAAGGGTCTTCATTTGCCAATGAAAATCCATTGAATTAAGGTATTATGTCTTCCTTCCCTTAGTGTGCCCAGGGTCAGGAACCGAAGTCGACATATCCTCCATGAGTTTGAATCTAAGAGGGCTCATATTTCGACCCCACATGTGTCTCATGCTCGTGAATTTCTCTATGTGATTCTAGCATAACAACATTGAAAACGGTGGCAACCAAGTCATGGGAAAAAAGACGAGCACCGTGTTTCTCTTGTTGGGCACGACCAAACCCCTCTTGTCTATGCCTTCCCCTATGTCTTGGCAACATAGTGGAATTCAGGAAAAACTTCAAACAATTGCGATGAGTGCCTCTATTTACAAAAGAACATAAGACTAGACTAACCCAACACCAACCCAATTAGGGAACCTACAAGATAAATCATCATAGTTAACATGGATTTAATGAGGACCTTGGAGGCTATGCCCACCACCCCATAGTTCCATCAAGAATTTATGGGGTCTAGGCGTAACCTTCCTTCACATTCATGTGCATGCAATTGAACCAATGGCAGAGTGCGTCTATTAAATGGCTTAGATGGGAGGGATGTTAGTTTATTATGAATGGAGAGGAGAAAAGGAATGGTCCTTGGCCACCTGGTTCCATTTATCAACAAAATTTGATGGTCTAATCTCCATCGTGTTGTGTTTGGTGTATGGTTTTATAAGTTGGGGAGTCAAACGTGCACCTCTCCATAATCCTAGTTTGAATGCATCAGGTTTTCGAGGCGTTTAGTCTTGTTTTTGAGAGTTTAATGACCCCAATGACGGTCGCACCACTGTGGGGGTGTGGCACTAATGAGATTTTGTATCGAGATGCTGGACTACTTTCTCCTAGACTATGCCTCTAGCCTATGTTCCTTAACAAATTTGCTTCTCAAACTTCATGGAATTAAGTTTCAAAACAAACCCAACACAATAGCCAAACACTTCTAATATTTAGAGAATTATTCTAGTTCAATCTTTAGTTCATTTACTTCATTAACATTTAATTTTGTGATATGTAAAAGCTTTAGTAATAACCAGTCCAAAAAAATCCAATGAACAAGAACAGTAAGCCAAATATAACATTCAGTGGGAGGGGGAACTCCCAAACAATAACTTCTCCCCTTTTTATTAAATTTCAAAGCTTCAAAAATAGTTTACAAAAGAATTACAAAGTGTGGCAGTAATTGGCCTATCCTAGCACACTTGCCAAGATAAACCAAGTCCCAACCAAGTCGGGGTGTGCCCAACCTTACAGTTAGCACCTTGCACAACATAAACCGAAGTTAGAATGAACAAGTATGAACTATCTATGAAATAGAAAAATATTTATGGTAATTTTACAATTATAGTTTTAACTATATTAAACTTTGTAATTTATTAAAATATCTTTGCAATTTTTATTTGAAGTAAGTCGTTTTGCATGTAATTTCATATATAAAATTTTGATATAAGTTCACCAATGCATAATATATAATAAATGTCATTTCATAAAAATAAACATCATGATGATAACCATATAACAAACATAAACATCATCTAAAATACACATTCAAATTCACTAACCTCATCTACTTATATACACCTGAAACACATATAAACGTCATTAGTTAGCACACAAATCTAATAATATAATAAAGGCATCATCATTGTGATCACATCTAACAAAAAAAAAGCATTGTATGACATCATCACCACACACATCCTCAAATATACATCTCATGTCTAATAACTGCTATAACATACACATCTATGTACAAGAACATTAAATGAACATATCTAACATTACCTAACAATATACACATCAAGACCAACATATAAATTAAGTACATCAACATGAACATCTATAAATACAAACAAGTCAAATAACTGCTATAAAATATTTGATACAAAAATACTAATGGCAATCTCATCTACAGAAGAAGACGATGGATGCTCAACCACATCAAGAGTCAAAGAATGAGGTGGAGGAGGAGGTGGTTGGTCTTATCTCTAAGGAGAAACATGAGGTAGTGGGTCATGAGGTGAATGAGGAGGTAGAGTACTACTAGAAGGATCACCACCCTCATCATCATCCAATGGGGTAGTATGCCTAGGTGAAGACTGTGTATCTACTGCATGGCCATCCCAAGGAGGTGGAGTACTACCAGAAGGATCACAAACCTGATCATCATGATTTGATGGGGTAGTATTGGGTGAATATTATGTATCTGCTACATGGATACCCCTCCTTAATGGCAGTATAAACCTATTATCTCTAACGATATGACCCATAAGACTCATCATATCACATGACAATTCCATCTAGAGCTCTAGGAGCCTAGGATCTACCTTGATGTCGCGAGATGTCACAAGGTAAACTCCCACCTCAATCAAAAGTCTAGAGAGTGGGTTTCCCAACTCCATCCTGAATCTAATATCAAGCCTATGTGCAATCACACGCCCACACATATTTGCATCTGAATAGGACCTCCCTCACCCTCCTTCGCCTCGACCATATTCGCATCTGCGTCTGGAGGGTGAGGAAGCATGTCCCAAATGAATGTTCCAATGTCTAAAAAATATATAGTAAACAAAAATAATTAGACAATTTGATTAAATACTTTAATAAAACAAGTTAAAGAAAAATTAATAAAGACAATTAAATGAAACTTGATTAATTTAAAGAAAACACTAATATTACCTCTATCATCTAATGGCTCATCCAATGTGAAGAGGATGTTGGGACACTATCGCTAATCCATCCTCATGTAAGGACAAGACACCAAGATGAACATATGGTCAGCTTCACTGGCCAATAGTCCCAGTGTGTCGGCGGAAATCTTGGCCAGATACTTTGGTTGGACCCTCTTGGGAATCATCTTGCCCTACATGTGCATCCACACCTCAGTGATCGACCTAGGATGGCAAAGGTAAAAAGTAGGCATCATCTTCGAAAACCTCTCAAAAAATAAATAAAACAATTCTGAAGCAAAAGGGAAGTTCTCCCTCCCATGTATCATAACATGATATCTATCTAAAGCTATACAAAACTGCCACAGAAAAATGGCAGACCATCTAATACATCGTGGCCTCTGCACCAAAGAATCAACATAAAACAAAAGAGGGAAAATAATGTGTTTCCCATAAATAGTAGAGTGTATAATGATATTTCTCAATAGTGAGAGGCACCTAACCTCCTCTGCACCAAAATAAGTGATTTGTAGCTATCCACTAGACACCTAATTTGTTGTAGAAACTACATGATCCCTAGCATATCTATGAGAGTAGATAAGTTGAATCTCTGCTACAACACCATCGGAGGCATCAAAAACTAGGGAAAATATACCCCTCTCCTGAATAGGCCAATGATAAAATAATTTTCCTCCTAAGTGGGCTCATACCACATGTTAAGATCGATAAGGAAAGCTTGTCGGTGGACATCCCACCAAAGGATCAGTTGTGGTAACAAACCAGAGTGCCCCTTTAGGGATTTAGCCTCCTCATATTAATTAAGGAGGCCTAAATTCTGAAAAAGGGCTTGGATCATTACGGTAATAGGGTGAGGGTACAAATCACACACTCTCTCTCTCTTGTGCCTCCCACTCTCATACCATATTGTACTGGTCAACTCTTTGCTCTTGTTATTATTGCTCCTCTCTCCTTTGACATCTTTACATGATTGACATATAAACACATCAACCTCATACATAAAACATAAATTTATTTTATTAAATTAAAAATGAGTTGATAAATATGGAACCTCAACCTCGATGCTCCAAAAAAATAGGAACGCACTAGACACGGTGCACTAAAAAAATGGGACTTCTCTGAAAATGGTGTGTACATTGGCTTCACACACCACTTTCGGTTCACATGCATATATAACATTAGTTATTTTTATTTTTCAATGCGGTGAGTCAACATAACATTTCACGTCGGTGCGTTAATTTTATGTCTAAGCACCGCACCAGAACGTTAAGGTTACTAAACACATCGAGCTATGATTTTTTAATATTATGCGATGTATTTGGTAAAAGTAAGCACACCGAGAAGTTACTTTTACCAGATGCAACACCGTAAAAATTATAATTTTTGTGGTGCGTCATGAAACGTTACGGCTCAATGCTTTTCCATTTACCAAACACACTGAATAATATTAAAAAATTGTGTTGCATTAAAGTTACACATTGCTTTACAATGCACCTTGTAAATTTACATGGTGCATTGTGAATGGTGCAAGCCAAAGCTCTCGAATGCACAACATTTTTTTTTTTTTAAACAATGCATTTTTTTACCTAATTTTCAATTCTAATCCGCTAAAATTTTAAGTTAGTGAGAAACATAGACATTGCCTAGACATTTTCTTGTCGGGGAGGCATGGTTTCCATGTAATCGAAAAAAACAAATTTGACAAGGCACACAGTGAGAAACGAAGGGAAGGATGGCAAGCAAGGAAGGCACCAATGAAAGGGTGCTTCATAGAGGAAAACATAGCATTAGTGCTTGAGAGATCTACAACGCTAAAATGAATTTTATGACTAGTAAAGTTGTTTTTATTTAACCTGTTCTGGTGCGCTTGAGTAATGACACATTGGTGTAGATTATTGACAAAGCACACCATGATTTTTTTAAATTAAAAACCCTATCGTGGTGCACCATATTATTTAAGCATCGAGATGTTTTTAAATTGGAATAACACCAGTGCTTCGTGGGAATATAACACCAAAATGGTGAAAATAAGATTTAAGGCTAACATTTTTTTAAATTTAACCTTTGTTCAGTGTTATCAAGTAGTATACACGCCGTTGGTTTAGTTTAACCTAACACACCAATATTTTTAAATTAAAAAACATACAATGATGCACTGTGGCAGTCAAAAAAGGTCAAAGCACTGGGACTTCATGGGAATATAGCACCTGAACGGTGAAAATAATTTTACGATCGATATTTTTTTTTAAATTTACACTAGACTAGTGCTATCGAGTAGTATATGCATCGGTGCTCTAGAGTTACCTGACACATCAATATTTTATTTATATTTTAAATAACCCTCGAACTATGAACTATTGTATATTAAGCACTGGGAATTATAGTTCTATTAATGGCACTGATGCTTATTATGTGAGTAGTGCACTGACATTTTTTAAATTAAAAACCTTGCCTCGATGCACCATGTTTTTACGCACCGGGGATTTCGTAAAATGTGAAAGAATCGGTGCTCATTAGAGTAATTTTGAGGTCTAAAATGGGCCTCCTAAGGAAATTATAAAATATTAGTGGAAAGAGTAAAATAAGATTAGATTACATCATCAAATTTTAGAGGGGAAAAAGGAAAAACTATTTTTTTCAACTCTTATTTTCAACTTATCTCCCTATGGTTTTGATCAAATTTTAAGAAACAAAACTCGTTGGATGCAAAATTTTATTCCTCATCTAACGAGTATCCACATTGCATACTTTCGATGGAACCTGATACACAAAAAATGAGTAATACATGAAAAACGTGATTGCAATCATTTGTTTTTCATGTATTTCTCATTTTTCATGTAGGAGGGTCCATCAAAAGTATGCAACATGGGTAATCCTTGGATAATGAATCAAAGTTTTCATCCAGCAAGTACTCTCGCTTGAAATTTGAGTCAAAACTTAGGGAGATAAGTTGAAAATAAGAGTTGAAAAAGTAGTTTTATTATTTTATTATTTTTTAAATCTTTTCTTTTTTACTCCAAAAATGGTGAATCATCCCCCATGGTTGACATCATCATCTTGAATCTTATTGGTTACTATAAAGTTTATTTTGGTTGTACATTTTTCTTAGGAGGCCCATTTTAGACCTCAAAATTCCTCTAGTGTTATGCGAGTATATCACTGAAATGGTGAAAATGAATTTTACTGCAGACATTTTTTTTAATTTAACCCTTGTCTAGTGTTATCGAATAGTATACGCATTGGTGAACCTTATATATGTAGCACACCATTGCTTTTATTTGTATAAAAAATAACCATGCAATGATGGACCATTTTCTATTAAGCACCAGAGCCTTCAATTCAATTAATGGCAGCAGTGCGTATAATATAATCAACACACAACTATTTTTAAATTAAAAAATCTACAACAGTGCACCATATTTTTTATGCACCAGGGAATTCTTATATGATTTATCATCGAGGTGTTGTGAGAGTATAACACTAGATTGGGAAAAATGATTTTTATGATCGACATTTTTTTAAAATTTAACCCTTTCTAGTGCCATCGAGTAGTATACACACTCGTGCCCATTATGTACTTAGTGCAACCTTGTTTCTTTATTTTTATAAGAAACAACTCTTCCACATTTCACCATATGTTTATAAGAACCGATGTGTATAGGTATAGTAACACACCAATGCATTAGTGTGATTATAGACACACTGTTAAAAAACATCGGCAAAAACATTCCTGCTTTACTTTGTTAGCGAACTCCACTATAAGGATTTTTGGGTTATTTTTATAGGGCTTTCTGAAAACTCTCTACTAGGTTCTTTTCTTTGGAGTGTTTAGGTGGACTATAGATCATATAATTGATTTCTCATTATTTCTTCCAATACAATTTATATTGATGGGTGCACTATAGGAAGGCGAAAGTTTTTTTTTTTTTTTTTTTTTTTTTTTTCTTATGTCAGCTAGAATGGGGAAATGGATGCATATTTATGAAATAATGGATTATATTGGTTTCCTTATTTAAGGGGATATGTGCTTCACCTAAAATAAATAGTCCTAATCCCTCAATTATAATTCGTTGGCAATTTTTTGTTAATTCATTTTTTCATTTTTTCATAAACTCTACTTGATAATTGTCAATAACATACAAGGAAAAATACTCTTCTTTGATTTCAATTTATTGGAAAATAGTGGAGATGGATTAGTATTTTACATCTAGATTGCATATGCTGAGGTTGGAATGCAATTGTAGAACCATAAGAGAAATTTTCAACAAGTTTGGCTCCTTTATACAATCTATTTGGTGATTCGTTGGATTTGTGATCTAGATTAGACCATTATATTATTTGTCATCCATATTGACACTTTCATGGTGGAAAAGTAGAGGAATCAAGCCATAGGAACATTTTATAGTTAAGTCCTAGTTTGACGAACTGGAGTGTGATACTTTCTATAAGCATTTTGAGGCATTAAATGGTGTTTTTTAGGGGTAATTTTTTTTCACATGAGTGTTGCATCCTTTGTACTATTTTACACACAAATACCTTTCCAATGGTGTAATAAAGACCTAAAATAGAGTTAGTATACAAAATTTATGCCACTAAGAAGTTGAACTTCTTAATTTTTCCACCATGATTCAAGAGAATGTCATGTTAACCCTGATTATTCATGGAAAAAGTGGATAACCACATGATCTTGATCAAGAATACTCTAGAAGAATAAATGTTGCAACTCTAGTTAAGAACTGAAGGAGTCAAAATTAACCACGAGTAGGCTAGCAGGTTGTATTATAACCAAGACACTAGAAGGAAAATGGGTTCCATTCTATTCAAGTGAATTTTGTTGTACATACGACAAGAGAAAATGGGAGTGGATAGAGAGAGAAAAAATAGAGAGGGTTTGTGCACTATAGCATCCCATTGGCCACGAGTCTCACTCCTTTGTACTTGCATCCTTTTTCATTCAGATAAAGAGAGATAAAAGAAACCTCACCTTGTAGCTAAGTTTCTTCCTATATGGGTTTCCCATATCATATCTTTTGTTTGTGGTTTGTGAGTTTTATTTTTTTATTCTCTATTTTTCATATTTTATCTATTGCATGCATAACACAATAATTAATGGATCCATAAATCTAAGGAGAAATTAACCCTTATAGTGTAAGTTTCATATTTTTAAATATATTTTGGTATATTGGTTATGATGAACTATCTAGTGGAATAGCCACAATAATTTATGAATCAATTTGGTACTTCAATGCCACAATATGGTTCTATAAGTATAAGAATAACTCACTTTATATTCTGTGACAATGGTCCTACCTCTTCCAAGATTGAGATTGTAGGTTCTTGAAGTGCATTTTTCCTTATTCATTGAAAGTTTGTCCAAAAGTTCTAGATTATCAACAATGCCATTTTGGACAATTGAAAAAGGATAGTTTTCAACTATGGTTAATGTTAAGGTATAAAATGACATGTCAAAACTTTTCTGCTATTTATAAGTAAATGATACTAAGAGTTATAATCTTGAAGGTCTTGGGAATGATACTTGTATTGTGTATTTGATAAATAAAGGATACCATTGCATACCATATCTTATAAAGCATATCAATGAAAGGCATGGCATACATTTTGAAAGGCCTACAAAAACCAATGTAAATATTTGCATCCTATAATTATTAGGAAAATATGACTTTCTAATCATTGGAGATTTTTCTATTATCAATGTGGAGTTTGTTACCCTACATTCCCTATGCCTAAAATTGCGTAATTTGGGGAGTGAATGCATTTTTATCAAAATTGTTATTATATATTGAAAAATCAATACAATTAATAAAAAAATTTTGTTTTCACATATTATAGTAGGCATTTGGGGCTTTCTTTGAAAGATTTGAATGTATAGAGTTGTTGACCATATGATATACTTCATCTCTATATGATTTATTTTCATCAAGGTTCCATTTATAATCCTTGGGGGGCATTTCAAAATTCTATGACATTGTTTTTAGCCAATATGGCCAAAATGAGTGATCAACATTTTTTTGTTTTGATAGAAATTTTTAAGGTTGATGTTGAAATTGTAGAAGCCTAGTATGGTTAAGCATTCCTTGAGCATGATTAAAAATTTACAAATTCCATTTTGGACACTTCTTTGAGCCTAAGTGTTGTAAAGGAAACGTCGTAAGGTAGTAGGATAGGAAAGACTGGTAGATATAAAATAATGATTTTTTCATACTTTTAATTCGAACTTACGACAACATAGGAAAGAGTAGAAAATCAAAATTAATGATTTTTTCATTATTTTAATTCGATTTTTTATCTTGAGTAAGAAAAGCTCACCACTCAAATGTATTTCCATGCTTCACAAGGTACCTTCCAACCTACATGACGTGATGTGACTAGGATGCCTTTTTCTTGTTATGTTCTCATTCCCCTTCTTGTCTTGTTAGTTGTTTGCCAGAATAGGTACCATACTTAAAAAGTAGACTGCCTCTATTGTTGAACTGTGGAAAAATTCAAATCCTCTCCAAAGGGTCCATGTAGTCGTGTCCTTAACATGACTATTCCTATCCTTCATTGCATTGAGAATAAAGTTGAGAGCAACATTGACAAGAGGAGTAAGCTTATCAGGTGATAAGTAGTTTCCTCTCGATATCTCCAATCTAGTATTGATATGTTTTCTTCTACAAATGGCATAAAAAGAGGGACAACATCATCTCCCACAGTTCTTGAAAAAATACGTAAGCAATTTCCTCCATCCATAGAGAGATTCCATGCCCCCTCATCTTGATCTTGGTCCTCTTCTTGTTTCAATAATGTATCTAATAACATTGGCACAAGAGAAGGAAGTGTTTGCTTGATAAAATAAAATAAAGGAGCATCTGAATCACCACTTACGTCCTCTAGTATACCAATTTCTTCATCACATATAGAACTCCAAAACTCGATAGCTTGAATAGAAACCATCTCTTCATTTGTTTTGATAGCCTTTGCTATAATAGAAAATGCCTTTCATGTAAGGGATCATATTCTCATAATGTGTATAAGATATCAACACTAGGAATTCAAATACAGCTTGTCAAATCCTTACTTTTGGGGATAGGGTTACTTCAAACACTACTCTCATAACACAACCCCTCTCTATATCATTATCAAAATTCATCTGAGAAAAATTAAAAGAATTATACAATTATCGAGCAGCAACAAGCCTAACCTTATTGTTAATATCGGATGAATTCATTCCTTGCACAACAACTGTAAGGATGGAATTCACCTTATCTTAGGAAAGACTATCTGTAATAACCTCCTCATAGCCATATCCAAGATTTTCTAGAGTGGCCTATTTGGGATGCATGGGTGGATCCATTCGTGGGTTTCCCATGTTGAGTAATAATGTCCTGATGAGATCTAGCCAACTCAATGCCAACAATATATGCTATAACCTGTGAAGAAGTAGATTGAGCATTTGAAATAGGTGAAGAAAGAGTTTGTAATAAGAAGCTCTTGATATGATTATTCACAGCTCCATCCAGGGAGATCCGTCTCTGTAATGCACATTGATCTTTCAGGATTTCGGCTCTCACATCCGAAATACATGTTTTCCTCCAAGGATTTGTTTCACATCTGGAATCTTAGTAAATTTTAGGGGCAAATTTTAACCCAAAGGTGAAATTTAAGGGGTTTTTCATTTTAGAGGGGTGAAATTTTTATAAAACACCCATTTCATATACTTAGCCCAATTTTTATTTAAAAAATAATAACTTTTTTCATTTTAGTCCCAAAAAAAGAGGCAGATAAACTATGAAAAACTCATTTGACCTGATTTTCCTGGTTTGGGAGGTTATATTCCATTACAATCGCACGATTTTCTGCTTTGCAATGCTAAATTTGTTTGCAATCACCCATTTTTAGGTTTGGGAGGTTGTATTTGGTCCCAATAAATAAAAATATAAATAAAGTGGAGGTATGGTAAATATATATATATATATATATAATATATATATATAATATAATATATATATATTATTATATATATTATATATATTATCATATATATTTAACTTCATAAGTCACCTTTATTACGAACACTCAAAAAATGAGTTTTATTTTAGGTAACGGCTATGGGCCAAATACTATGTCCAATACCATGGCCAATTATTATTAATACATGCAAAAAATATTATTACCGTATATTAGTATTATGAAATAAACGGCACATGGTATTGACCCATGGTATTCATGTGGAATGCAACCTATTTAAGGGGGGAATTAAACCAACATAGATCCATCTTTACTCTGGATCTACTAAGCCCCCAGAGGGATCAAATATCGTGATATGCAAACTAGCATAGAGTGAAAAAATATTTGATCCCTCTCGGGGCTTGGTAGATCAAGAGAAAAAAAGATCTTGTAATTTAATCTCACTTAAACATTTTAACTTGGTTAAAATAATAAAATAAAATAGAGATCAATTATTAATTTTATTAATTTTGATAAATTACTAATAATAGTTTTTAAGACCCATGGTAATACCATGGTATTCATGTGAGCATAGACTATTTAAAGAGGAAATTATATTAGCTTAGATCCACATTAATTCTGGGTATACCAAGTGCTGAGAGGGATAAATATATTTCATCCCTCTAAGAGTGGTAGATGTGGAGTTAAGATGGATATAGGAACTTAGGAAATTATATTGTAAAAAACATCTTAAGGTGAATGGTTAAAGCTACATTTAGTCACTTCACAAAATTTTGTAAAAAATACCAATATCTCCATTAATATTGGTTTTTCTTATTTAACAAAAAAAAATTCAAAAGAGTGAAATATTATCACTCTTTCCGCATCACTCTCACAGAAGAGAGATAGTCGCTGCCTAGATTTCCCACCATTTTTCAAACGTTCTCAATATGATATATTCATGAAAAAGTTAAGGTACTGATGTTGGATTAGTTGTTTGAAAAATATGTTGGTTTGTACAACCTTTCATCTTCTCTATTATTCTTATTTTGTCGTATTGATCTGTAGGGGTTGGGTCACTGCACTATATTGTCCTAAAAGGCAGAGCTTGTGCACCAAAAAGGAAATTAATCCACATGTTACAATGTTGTTAAAAATGAAAGACGTATGAAGGTAGTGAATGATGCTAATAAGCAATTTAGATTGGGAGAGACATAATAAATTTTATTTTTAATTGAATATTTCAAATTAAAATAATAATAAATCTACTATATTTATATATTGATTGGAAGGGTTCTGACAACAATCACTTCTTTCCATTAGATCCCCTTCTTGCCTTTGAGATAGCTACTACATTCTTATATTATATAGTTGGGGCTTGCTTCTTATTGGGGTAAACAAACTTGATGTGTTTTTTTTGTTCTCGCAGATGGAGTCTATGGAATAAGAAAGAAATTTGATAGCTTGATAAAAGTGGTAGAGAAAAGATTAATCTCTCCTACCTTGACAAAACTGGTGGTCAAGATCAACACTTACAAGAACTTTTTTGTGGAATATTATCAAAACTAATAGAAGGATATGAAAGAGTGTACAGTAAGAACCTTGACAAACATGACCACTGAAACTTGCAACATTGTTTGTAGGAAGAGAAAATTGTGTTTCTTTTTTCCAAACATGTATGTTAGTATATTACAATTTAATGAATATGTTTTCCTATTATCATATATGGTTTCATAATTTAATAAAACATTTTCCAAGACTTCACAATGTTTTATTATTCAGTGAAATATTTGCCAAGATCTTACA
>APFE030450003.1:53894-101884 GCA_000404065.3 Pinus taeda | reverse complement strand
CATATAAATTTAGGGTGGTTCTCAAAATTTTCCATGTCTGGAATTCATCTTTTTCTTTTACTCTCAGAGTGAAAGTATGAGATAAAAACTCATAGTTCACAACTTAAAGTTAAGATACCTTATCCAGATCCCTTTGAAATGCATACTCTTAAATATTGAAAGGGCCTAAATTTAAGAAAATTTTCATATATTTTGCATGGATTAAAACAATATCAGAGAGTAAGTTAATGTGAATGCATAGATATATGTTTTGCAACAAAATCATTGTCCTTAAATTTCCAAAGGCAATAATTCGATATCAATTGAAATATATCATATTAAACATGAAACAATTGCACAAATCCCACTATACAAAGAAAAAATTCTTATTAAGTACAAGATGGACCTTCACCATGATAAAGAAAAATAGATAAAGACAACCCTTAAAATTGACCACGTGAAGGTCAATGACTGGAAAAACTAATACTACTATATTCCATTTGAATTAATCAAACACAAACTAGGCAGGTAGATTGATGACATGCTTGGGATTATCATTCCATGCATTAGTCAAACAAGATGCATGAATTGAACATCCATACATCCACAAAATTCCAACCAAAAAATAATAGATTCATCCCATCCAAAATAATACCTATAGAATTGACTAACATTAAACAAAAAACATGCACATGAGAGTACTACGAAGATAGACATAAGCACGAGAGAAAATAGAGGAATATTTGTACGAGAAGGAAAGAATGATTAAAATAAAATTAGTATTTCATTGCAAAAATTTATGGTGCATATGCATGCTTGATTTGAAGCAATCCTAAACGTAAATGCAAAGGATAAAGGATATTTAACCTATCAAATTAATAAGGGGAAAAACATGTAAGATAAGAAGGTGGAATGGAGATGCTAATATTTGATCAACTTGGCTAATGCATCAAGGTTGTGCCTAAGAAACAAAATGTGCTTTATTTTAGATGCAATATAAGAAGGACTATTAATCACTTTGGGCATTTACAAAGTGGCAGAAGTAATGGTAGTTTTTTCTTGTTATGCAATCTTGACATTTCCATTACTTATTTAAAACCAACCTTTGATGCTTTTGTAAGAACAATAAAATAACCCAAGGTGGATGTTTTAGTTGTTGAAAGAACAACAGTGCTGAGAGTTGCTTTCATAATCATGAATATAGTTTAATATCTCTCTGAGGCTTGCTAACAAGCAGGACTTGGGCAAAACTTTCATAGTTTTTCTGCCAAACAATGGAATAGATGAAAATTTGGTAGAGTTAGGAACCAAATTCCCAGATCCTCTCAACCAAACAACAATATGCATTTCCAAACTTTATGGACATAATTAGGTAAAAAAAAACTTGATGCACAGTCATGCAAAACTTTTCTACAGTCTCCTTAATCAGTTTATCATTACATGACAAACATTCATCAATAATGTCATTCTAAAAGGCATATTATTGCAACAACGGTACAAAATTTGAACCCAATGTATCATCCCAATCACCTAGGACCCCAACTGAAGCCTTTGTTTACTTGCTCATCCTTGGTATTAACATGATGAAAATATAAAAGAATTATATAAAATATGTGAATGAAGCCTAGGTTAAACATACGAGCATTGTGAAACCTTAATTTGTAATTCTAATAACCTTAGAAACCTTAGGAAACACAACTTGGACTATGCCATCTTTTCCCATAAGCCTCAACCCACAACATTAAAATCCCATTCCTCCACAAATGTATGCATTTTTATTTCAAACCTCCAAGCATTATTGTTGTTAAATGTATTTTCTTCTTACAAATTCTTCTTATGTGAGGTGCATTATTACAATTCCTGTTTTTTTTTTTTAGGACAAAGGAGAGTATGAATGTAGAATGAAATCCTTCACGTAACGATATTTCATTGTAGCATTAAGACATGAAAATATTTTGAACATCACATAAATAACAACCATAACAACAATAAAAAAAAGACCCATGAGGCACAACATTGAAACTACCATAACAACAATCCAAAAAGACCCACAAGACACAACAATGAAAGTACTTGCAATGTTAGTAAGGAAGGGAGCAATCACATCATCCTTGGACCCCATATAATCTGGTGGGATCAATCACATAACAGTTAATGGTGGTCCTCTATGTTTTTCTGGCCCTAAATTTTCAATCCTAGAAATTTGGATTTTTACTTTTGTGCTCAAGTTGGCCCAATAGTAAGTATTGTTATATGGGTGTATTGTCATTGATAAAATGATGTTTCAATGTATGCTTATTCTTGGGAATTCCTATAATGGCATGTCCCGGGAGTTTCATTCCCACTCTCTCTAAATATTAGGTGGTTCTTGGTGAAAGAATAGAAACTAATGAAATTTATCCATCTATGCTCATCACACTTCATCTCCAAATATATGAACACATTGTATGTGAAAACTTCCTTCACTTTTTAAGATACAAAGCACTAGGTTTCATCCCAATTGATTGATATGGTAAATCAGACACATAAACCATATCAAAGTGCTATCTTGTAATCAAAACAAAATGTATTTAAATACTATTACAAGAATTATCTTCTAATCAAAGATCATGTTGTAAACATATTTGAACTTGTAAATCACGACTCTGTTAAATGACACTTGTATGTTCAAAGGATATGTGTTCAAGCATATATTAAGCCCTGATAATGACCAAAGTTTGTTACAATTAAAATTTGCCTTAGAATTAACCCCATAATTTTTTTTTAATAAAATTAACCGTGATGTGATCAAAAATACATTAAGTTAAAAATACAACCTAACCATTCTTCTAGACCATAATAATAGTGCCTTCATATTCTCACATCTCCCCTTGATGAATAAACTTAACTTATCTTAAAATACAAAAGTATTTGGTGTAAGTTTATGTTTCTTCTTATTTTTTTTAATATATAAAATCTTAATTATAAGGAGGAAATCCAAAACCTCATAAAGTAATAGGTAAAATATTATGATATTGGATACAACCCTTAACCATAAGGAAACTCTACTAGAATCAAATTAGAGGTACAAAATATAGTATCAACGCAAAAATCCATACACAATATCATTTTCATGCATAATGAACACATATATGCTTGTCATATCCATCAAGAACATCAAACCATTCAAGCTCCATTTCCAATTCACGAGACTCGACATTATGCAACCTTAAGCACACATCCTAAATCACATTTCCATCAACACACTGGATGCAAATTTCTTTAGACAAACATTTCTCCTTTGACAATACCAACTTGAGAATTGGTCTGACAGATGATGCACTCTTAAGGAATTTTCACATTCTTACATACTCCCTAAAACTAATTTAAATAGTAAGTTAGGCTCAACCAGTAATTTAAATAACATATTTTCCCCTTAATTTTCCATACATTGAATTTCTAATTATAATTACAAATTAACATATACAAAACTTGTAAGATTTATGAGCATACTAGATTGATATAACAATTTAAATAACTTCTAATTTCACCACCAGTATCACATGTTTTAATTGTTGGTTATAATTATTAATGACTACCACATCTAAATATTTTTGAATCAGAGTTACCTGGTATTCTTCAAATTTTTGGAGACCCATATCTAAATATAGGTAGAATTCATCCATGTATTTTCTAAATTCCACACTTGTATATGCAAGAGCTCCTATTTCCAACATTGCTTCCTCATGAATACTGGCTCTCTGATATGGGCATAAGTGGATTAGCCATCAAGGCTTCAACACCCTCAACAAACTGCATCCACCAACATGAAAAAGTGGAAGAAAGTATGCCAATAACACCCATCATTAAGTAGAAAGAATATATCAAAGGTTAAAAGGATTTTTTTTTTGGTTTTACATTAGTTTATCATTTTGAGGATGTTTGACAAATTTTATTTTAGATCCTAATAGCTTCTAGTTTGAATGCATTTTCAAAATTCATGCTTCTATTTTTTTTTGTAATTCACTGAAAGAAAATTAAAGCATGGAATATGATGCTAACATTCACTATAATATACCCATTTCATCATATGTAAAATCCTTCACATGCTTATGTCCTTTGACCTTTTTTATACTTGGCATCCAAGGTATTAACTTTTTATAAGGTGCTAGTTGGATGTTATTGGGTTGGCTCATACCAAAGACAATAGAAACATGCCTAGGCATCTTACATCCAATATATGGTAGAAATATTCTGACCATTAAAAAATTACCATAGTGTATGATTATTAAGGTGAAAATAAGGGACAAATTCTTAACTTTGTGGCAGTCATAAATCCCAAACAAAGGGACACCTATGGATAAGGTGAAATGGTTATCTCTTTTCTTATTGGAAACGAAAAGTAACAAAAATGTTCTACGAGATGGAAAGCATTGTAAGAACCACCAAACATAGAGATATGTTAAACAAAATTTACCTTAGATGTAAGCTCATCTAAAGCTAGGTATGCATTAGTTTATGATTCCGTGGTGCATGCATCCAAGAAACTATAGATAGCCCGTAAAGCCATGTCATGGGCATGAAACTCAAAGAGTGGCTCTGCACTACAACATGAGAAGTACCTAAGAGTCTGGATTCAAAAATAAAATATGCAATGATAAAGCAACAAGTATCGCTAACATCATTTATAAAAAAATTAAAGCAAAATAAAACATAGTAAACATATTTGTCCAGTCCTAGTATCCACGTAATATCCATGACACTTAAAAGCATGGGATAGATGAGGGGAATTGATAAAATCTAGTGGGCATTACATTGCACATACTTCTTCAAAAGAATAAAATACTAAGAGAAAAGAATTGCACCCATAAGTTTGTTTATAGGGGAATATCCTTTGACCAAATAGTGAATTATTGAAAGGGAGTCACCCAACACAATGGGAGTGCATACCTCAAATTATTCGGCTAGAAGAATGCATTGGAGAAAACCATAGGCTTGTTCTTGATTATTTTTCATTGTTCGTAAGCCCCATTAATACTCTTAAAACTTTGAGTCCCATGAATACTTTAAAACTTTGATTTCTTTAATGTGATAAAAGACCCCTCTCCCTCTTTCCATCCTTATTTTAAATTATTATTATTATTAATTGTAATAAGAATTAAAATTTAAGTTAAACATATATATTTTTGAAACTGTCATAATAATTTTGATATGATATTTTTTAATGTATCATTTAAGTAAAATGGAAGAAAGGGCATAACTACTTTTGACATAGATCTTAACTTTTGATATGTGATTACTACTAAAAATATTATAGAATATTCCATGTGAGGCAGAGGCTAGATGAGGAAACACTCGAACATATAATTTTATTAAATTAATTCTCTCCAAACTTGTTATACAAATGAATTACATGGCTATTTATTTGGGAGGAGGAAAACTCTCGAATTCTCAAAGAGAAACTCCTTCCTAGATATTTGGAGTAAGTTGAGAAAAATTATCTCAATTCTAGGAATATATCCTAACTACTTAATCTCCAGCAAATTTTAGAAGTCTCCATAGACTCTAGAATTTTCTAAGATTCTCCAAATTAAATAAATACAAAATAGGAGATGCTCTTGCATCACCATGGACATAGCTACCATCCACCCAATAATTACTAATGATTAAATTAAAATTGTAGAAGCCCTATTTCAAAATATACATTCTTTTTTGCATAAATATATACATAGTTGGCATAGAAATACTTTATTTATGGACCATATTGTCCACTTTGAAATGTTTTTTTTGTTATTCATATATTTTTAAATATACTTCAATAATGAACAAATTACTTACACTACATAGTGAATATTATTATAATTACAATGAATTTTTTATCCTTTATAATATTTTTAAATGCCACTATTGAATTTTATATCAAGAATGAAATTAATTTCACATTTCCCAGGAATTTTTCTTTCAATTTATTTTTTTTCTTTGGAACATGGAATGTTTTATTACATTGTCAACATTAAAATATATTTTCCCCTCTATACATGTATATGAAATTGATATTGAAATAAATTAATTAACATCTATATTTAAATAGTTTAGTTTAGTCATGTATTGAAATGTTTTTTAAAAGTAAAGAATGACACATCTTCCTCTCAAAAGTAAAAAAATAAGTTTATTTTTTATTTTATTTACTTTCTTTTTATAGAAAGCTAATATAAATTTATGTTGCTTCACATGGACATAAAAATATATTATTTATGGTTGAGATTGAAAGTAAAACCTATCCTTCATACTAGGTTGCAATATCAAAGACCAACAAGAATGAGAGTGGTATCACTCATATTGTACTATAATTAAAAGTAACAACAAATACAGATTCATTTGTATTTTCTATTAGAGTCGAAGTTTTTATTTATTTATAGAGTATTTCATTTTTATTTTACAAGGGATATGTGTCAACTCCAAGTTACTGATTTTCCTCATACAGTCATAATGTTCCTCTTGGTGCAAGTTTCATATCTCTATGTATATAGTTACATAATTTAAATATCAAGTTATGAAATATAATGGTTACCAATATCAATCACCCAATAATTTTTTCTTCATTTTTTTTTCATGTTGCCTTAAACCCAAATTTGAATGTAATGATTTACATGACCAATTGAGCTCTCCCCATGCACCTGAACTGGTAAATTCAATTTATATCATAAAATCGAAATTTATTTTTAGCTAATTTTAATATTATATATTATATATATATATATATATATATATACTAGTATATATATATTATATATATATATAATATTATAAAATCCACATATAAAACATTTTATATTTAAATTAATGTTAGTAATTAAATTTAGTAAAGTTTTATATGATTTTTTAATTATACATTATGAAAAGTTATAGGGTTGAATATAAATAACTTAATTCTTTTTGGGGTTTGGGGTTGCTAATTAAGAAACCCTTTCATTCAAGTATTCTCTGTAAAAGAACAAAATCCCATTTTAATTTTCGTTAATTTCCAGTTTTTAAGATAAAAAATATTTTTATCTTTATTGAATTAAGGTTTCTGTGATCATTACCAAGTTTTTGAGACATGTTTTGGGCGATAATCACATCAAAATCCATTTTTCAATGCGTTTCGAATCAAAAAGTGTGGTTTATCGTTAGGACAAGATGAGGAACCAGACCATGGAAACAAAATAAACAAAATCCATTTTTCAATGCGTTTCGAACCAAAAAGTGTGGTTTATCGTTAGGACAAGATGAAGAACCAGACCATGAAAACAAATTAAATTGAGAGACCGAAGGAAGAAACAACTACTTTTGACCAAAAGGAACCACTATAATTAACTAGGCAACAACTACATTTGATTGGACAAAGAGTTAGGGAAAAGATAAATAATTAATTAATTAATTAGTTAATTTGTTAGATTTATCTATTTTATTTAAATCTATATGCAGCTAAATATATCTACTTTTAATTAATTAAAATTTTACGAACTAAAAACATTAAAGTTAATATATAATTTACTATTCTCTTAATTAAACTACATATAAACTCATAATACTATAGGGAATATTATAAGATAAAATATTAATGAAACAAATAATTAGTTAACTAATTAGTTAATTTGATTACAAAGTTTATTTATATGTAACCAAATAAGTATTATTTTTACAACTAAATAAATTCATATTAATACTAACATGTGAAGTGCTACGATAAAAATTTAAATGTTAATTAATTAATTTGTTTATTTATATTCATCTAACTACATATAAACCTATAATACTATAGGGAATCTTATATGATAAAATATAATTAAATAAATAATTAGTTAATATGATTACTACATCTACTTATATGTGACCAAATATGTATTATCCACTTTAACAACCAAATAAAATGTATATAAATTCACATTAATACTAATATATGAAGTACTAGGATAAAAATCTAAAGTTTATTAAATAATTAATTAATTAGTGAATGCATTTAATTTATTTATATCTAACTGAATATGTTACTAATTATATTAAGGGATAAATAAGAATTAAACTTAAATGTATATCAATTAATCAAATAATAAGTTAACTTGTTATCTAGATATAAAAATGTATAGTTCTACACCTAATTATCATTTATATATCATATTTAATAAAAACCTTAAGAATACAGTAAAATCTAAGAACTTAAACTAAGAAAATAAATAAATAATAAGGAAGGTTTCATAATCCTAATAATTTCAATTAAAAAATAAATAAATTATTAATAAATAGATGAATAATTAAAGGAAATGAGTGCCAAAAAACAACTCAAAAGAAGGTGGAAATTCAAACTATCAAAAAATGGGGGAAATTCAAACAATCCAGAAATGAGGGAAAACAATCAGAAAAGAAAACAATGAAGAGGAGAGAAAAGGGGAAAGGGTAGGGATCCAACAATTTCTAATCTTCTAGGCATCATCCCTATTGAGATTACTTGGCCTCCTTTCAATTTCTATGGCCTCCCTAAACTTGTGGAGATGAAAAGGAGAAATTTTAGCAACAACCTAGGCCTATGCAATACATATATGATGCTTAGTCTTCTTTGCGTGCTCTACCAAGGCTGAAGACCGGGTCCTCACATGCTTGATGTCGGTTGCATGCTCATGAATACTTTGATTAATAAAGCTCCCAGTGTCACCAACAGAGGGGGTCCCACAAGAACATGGAATAACATAAACACCTTTCATGTCCTTGGGGTCAACAGGATCTTTTATAGATCTTAGGCATGGTAAATAAAACATATTTTTATACTTACTCTAGAGGTATGGTAAATAAATAAAACCTTTTTTTATATTTGCTCCATAAACCTCTTTATATTTACAAAAAACTCAAAAAATAGGTTTTATTTAGGTGAATCTTATGAGCCAAAAATCATGGGATATTTTTTTATTAATACCATGGGCCAAATACCATATTTATAAAAGAGGTATAAAGAGGTATGGTAAATAAATAAAAATATATCAAATAGGATGAGAAACCAACATCTAAATATATACGAAGCCTAGGGCCGAATACCATGGAACAAGTTATTATTAATACCATGCAAAATAACAATATTAAAAGATTAATATTACTAACTATTGTCATTATTATTATTAAATGTAATATTCATATTTATATATATATATTATTAATTTATTAAATTTAATAACTTTGGATTAATACAGTATTAATTTGTTATATTATAATTTATTAATATATCATGATATATATTAACTCTAGATATATGGGAGAGAAGAATAAATATAGAGTGTAGAGGTGGAGAAATAGGGGGAGTGACAAGGGAGAGATGGAGATAAACTGAGGGAGAGGGGAGAGGAGGAATGAAGAGAGAGAAATGGAGAGGAGTGAGAGAGGTAGAGAAGAGTAAGAGAGAGAGATAGAGACGTAAAGATGGAGGTGGGAGAGAGAGAAGGAGAGAGGGAGGGACATAGTGAGAGGATTGGAGGGGAGAGAGAGAGATATGGGGGAAGAGAGAGGGAGGTAGGAGAGAAAGGGAGAGAGAGGAAGGATGAGAGAGAAGAGGAGAGAGAGATGGAGATGGTGAGAGGATTGGAGGGCAAAGAGAGAGAGAGAGGGAGACAGTGAGAGGATTGGAGGGCAGAGAGAGAGAGAGAGACAGGGGAAGATAAATGGGGGTAGGAGAGAGAGAGAGAGACAGGGGAAGAGAAATGGGGGTAGGAGAGAAAGGAAGGATGAGAGAGAGGATTAGAGGGAGGGATAGAGAAATGGAGTTGGAGGGGGAGAGAGTGAGGGAAGAAGAAATACATAGAGAGTGAGAAGTGGAGAGAGAGTGCGTTTGTTTAGCAGTGAGATAAAGCGACATAGAAGGAGAGATGGGGGAAATGGGGGAGAGAAGGAGAGATAAAGATAAAGGGAAATATATAGTAACATAGTTGGAGAGAGAGAGATAGTGATGGGGGGAGAGAGAGGATTGGAGAGAGAGAGAGAGAGAGAGAGAGGAAGGATGAGAGAGAGGAAGAGAGAGAGGGATGTAGGAGAGAGAGGGAGAGAGAGAGAGAGAGAGGAATGCAGGAGAGAAAAGGAGAGAGTGGAAGGATGAGAGAGAGGACTTCAGAGAGAGGGAGGGATATAGGAGGAGAGAGGGAGGGATAGATATATGGAGTTGGAGGGGGAGAGGGAGGGATAGATAGATGGAGTTGGAGGGGGAGAGAGGGTGGGAATAAGAAAGACATAGAGAGTGAGAAGTGGAGAGAGAGAGGGAGTTACAAGAAAGATATGGATAGAGAGCATGTATGATTGGGGGTGATATAAATATGCAAAGAAGAAGAGATGTAGATAAGGAGAGAGAGAGGCATATGGTAACATAGTTGGAAGGTGAAGAGAGAGAGAGAGAGAGTGGAAAGATGTGGGGAAAGAGAGATGGAGATGGAGAGGGAGAGAGAGGGAGGTAAGAAGAAAGAAATAGATAGAGAAAGGTGGAGGGAGAGAGAAAGGGAGTGATAAGGAATATGGAGATAAAGGGAGAGGGGATATCAGGAGGGAAGAAAGATATAAGTGGGGGAGAGGGAGAGAAGGGGAAGACAGAGAGAGAGAGAGAGAGGTAGAGGAGGAGGGAGTGATAGATAGATATATTGGAGAAAAAGAGTGTATGTTTTGGGGGTGTTATAAAGAGACTGAGGGAGATAGAGATATAGATAGAAGGTGAAGAGAAAGAAGAGAGAGATGTAGATAGGGAGGGAGGGACAAAGATATTGATAGATATGGAATGAGAGAGAGTGTGTGTTTGGGGGGTAAGGTAAAGAGACAAAGAAGGAGAGATGGAATGAGATATAGATATAGATGGAGGGGGGAAGGGGAAAGAATATTTATTGCACTAGCTGCATTGATTTTAGTGTAGATGGTGATTTCTAATCCTATTTGATTTCTTGCACTAGATGCAACGATTTTAGTGTATATGTTGATTTCTAATTATATTTGATTACTTGCACTAGATACATTGATTTTAATGTAGATTATTTCTAATACTATTTGATTGTTTGCACTAAATGGATTGATTTTAGTGTATACGGTGATTTTGAGTCCTATTTGATTGCTTGCACTAAATGCATTGATTTTAGTGTGGATGGTGATTTCTAATATTATTTGATTTCTTGCACTAGATGGATTGATTTCAATGTAGATGTTAATTATATTTTATTAGTTGCACTAGATGCATTGATTTCAATGTAGATAATTTCTAATCCTATTTGATTGCTTGCACTAAATGCATTGATTTCAATGTAGATGGTGATTTCTAATCATATTTGATTACTTGCACTAGATGCATTTATTTTAGTGTAGATGATGGTTTCTAATATTATTTGCTTACTTTCACTAGATGCATTGATTTGAGTGAAGATGTCATTTTTTAATCCTATTTGATTACTTGCATTAGATGCAATGATTTCAGTGTAGATGTTGTTTTCTAATCCTATTTGATTTCTTTCATTAGATGCATTGATTTCAGTGTATATGTTGATTTATGATTTGAGTAATTAGATGAATGATGGTACATTAATTACAAAGTGATTGGATTAATAGTGTGCATTGATTTCAATATAAGCACAAAAAAATATTGACAATATACATTGATTTTTGTATTAGAGTAATTCAACCTATTAATGTTGGAGAACAAGAGAGACAAGGTATGGTGTTTACTACAACAACTCGAGCCAAATATTTAAACGGTTTATATTTCAACTGTCCTTTTCATATAATCGATATGAAAATATGAAAAAACTAACAAGGGTGACAATAAGAATAGAAGAGGAAAATAGTTTGAGATTGATCATAATGATGACTATTTGTAATTGACTACATTTTTATTATTCACATTTTCTATCATTCAACATTATTACATTGTCACTTTGCACTCAAAAAATTTCTTTCATCATTTTGCATCATTAAAGTTATTGACAATATTTATCATCTCAACAAACTGAGATAGGTAAGCAAATTTAAAATTAGGATGACCACATAAATATTAGACATATTTAGCATATTTAAAATGGTTATATTAATATTTGTTATGCAACCAACTCACAAAATAGAAGAAATGATAGATCAATGACTTCAAAATCAACCTCTTCGAAGGGGAAACCTCCTTTAAATTACGCAAATGAGCAATACTTAGATGATACAAATGACAAAACCTCCTTTCTATATATAGGAGTCTAAGGGGTGACAATATAATCAAAGCCGATATAACAATAATAATATAAGGGCACAAAAATAATAATAGTGGGATTCTATGGGGCACAATAATAAAAATATGGGGACAATAAGGGCACACCAATAACAATAAGAGCTACAATGACAATAGTAATGGGGGAATCACTAGTATTATAGGGACCTAACATGCTCCTCTCCTTCAAAAAATTGTTGTCCTCAACACTTGAGTAGTTATGGATGCTTCTATATAAAATTCCCATCCTCCCATGTGAAATCTTCAGCAGGTAAGTTCTTCCACTTGATGAGATACTTCGAAATTGATCGATTTCATAGTTGTCGAGTTTTTGTTTCTGTGACTGCTTCAAGTTCCAATATGATTTTTCCTTCCTCATCAAGTTTTGGCAATATTATTTGAAATGGGATCTTGTCACCTATAACCTTCTTTAAGCATGAAATATGGAAAACTGGGTGCATTCAAGAAGCTCCATGAAGCTCCAATTTGTATGCCATAGTACCAATCTTTTGCAACACCTTGTACGGACCATAATACTTTGGTGATAATTTATTATCCTTCTTATCTTGTTTGAGGGACATTTGTTTATATGGTTGTAGTCGTAGGAATACCTAGTCACCTACATCGAAACTTGTTTCGCTGCGATGTTGATCTTCATGTTGTTTCATTCTATTCTGTGCCAAAGTGAGGTTATCCTTTACGAGTTGGAGAACTTATTGTTGATGCTTGATGTGATCTTCCACTTCTTGAACCTTAGAATTTTATCTTAAATATGATGTGATGGATGGTGGATGATATCCGTAAAGTGCCATAAATGGGGTCATTTTTGCTGTAGTATGGAAGGAAGTGTTATACCACCATTCATCCAGAGGCAACCATTTGACCCATTATTCTTATTTATCAGATACAAAACAATGAAGATATCCTTCCAAACATTTGTTTACTATCTCAGTTTGCCCATTAGGTTGAGGATGATAAGATGAGTTATGAGATAACCAAGCACCAAGACAAGAAAATAATTATGTCCAAAAATTTCCATTGAAAATGGGATCTCTATCGCTTACAATAATATTTGGGTTTCATGTAGCTTTTGAATTGTTTCCATAAATGCAGTAGAAACTGTAATGGATTTAAATGGATGAGATAATGCACAAAAGTGTGTATACTTGGTAAGTTTGTCAACTAACACAATGAGGACACTCTTTCCTTTGGACTTGGGTAAACCTATGATAATATCCATTGAAACCTCCTCCCAACGTTGGCTTGGAATGGATAAAATTTGTAATAGACTTGGTGACTTAATTGTTTCAACTTTATTTTGTTGGAAAACCAAACATTCCAACACAAACCTTTGAATATCCGATTTAAGGCCATCCCAAAAAAAATCCTTCTTAACCTTGTGGTAAATTTTTTAAAATCTTGAGTACCCTCCTAAGGGAGAGGTGTGCAATTCCATAAGAATCTTTTGTTTGATTTGGGACTTCTTACATAGGTATAAGTGATATTTGTACCATAATGAATCCTTTTTCCAACGAAATGTATCAGATGTATTTGGATCTTGTTGCAACTTTTGAATGAGTTCCCACACTTCTTCGTCATTCTTCCATTCATCCCTTACTTCATTTATCCAATCTAGTTGGATAATAGAAATGGCACAAAGCAATGTTTCCACACCCTCATCCTTTCTTGAGAGTGCATTTGCCACAACATTTTGGTTCAATTTTTTGTAGATGATTTCAAAGTCACAACCCAACATACTTGTGACCCATTTTTGCTTTTCTTCTGAAGATAATATTTGTTCTAAAAATTATTTATGACTATCATCATCCATTTTTACCTTGAAGTGTCTTCCCATTAGGCAGGGTCGCCATTTCTTAAGTGCATGTAGTATTTCCAACATTTCCTTCTCATAAATAGCTCTGTGTAAGTACTTTCCTTTGATTGGATGACTTTTGAAAGCAATGGGTCTTTATTCTTGCATTAAAACAACACCAATTCCATTTCCTGAGGCATCACATTCCACAATAAAGGTTTTTGTGAAGTCTGGCATAACTAAGATCAATGCTTGGCACATTGCCTCTTTAATATGTTCAAAGGCCTTTGTTGCTTCTGGAGTCCATGAAAATGAAGTAAACTAACAAACTAATAATACACACTCACACTCATAAAATAAATATCAGACATATAGAAAAACCAAACATGGCGAAAAAGACCTCAGCCTTATAGCATTCCTCACATTCTCATTATTAATCAATCCAATGTACAAAGAATTATAATATTACAAATAAATACATGAGGAAGTTGGTCTCAAGCTAGTACATCTATCTTGAACACTATCATTGATAAAATATCTCAACAACACACTAATATAGGAGCCTAACTAGTTAGAGAGAATCTATCAACCAACTAAGCCTAAATTGACTCCTAACCATGAGGAACAAACTCAATCTAGAAAGGTAGGATTAAATCCTAACTTTCATGATTTTAATTAATTTAATTACTTGGACTTAGAATTGTTTTTAATGTCAGAGTGAGGCTAACATTCCCCCCCTCATTGATAAGTCCAAATTAAGAACCAAGAACCATCTTCCAAGTTCTCATGCTAAAACTGTTGATCCTCAAAAAACATTTGCCTGAAAAACCACCGAAGCTGGATGCTAAAAAAACTCAAATCTGAAGAGAAAATGAATCAATTGCATGTCTAATTCATTGCTGAATGTCGCTTGACAACTCCATCATGTGCCAAGTTGCAAAAGGATCCATCTATCCTTTACTTGTAATCAACATCCTTTGTCCACTGACAAAATATTGAGAATACCCACTAGCTGATGACGTTGAAAAACAAATCATTGTTGCTTTTACTGTGTTTGAAAACTTCTCACCACTGACTTTGCTATCGATCACCCACTGCTGAATTTTGTTGATGCTCACTCGCTAATGGAAATGCCCACTTGCTACTTCGCTAATTTTGTAGAGACTTTTAGTCTGACAAACACTGTCAATTTCATTAACATTTCCCCCTTTTGTCAGCTGAAAGGAGAAACAATTTTCTTCAAATTATTTATGAACTCCCCCCGTTCAGGTGTAGGAGTGTTTCACTGGTGTACTCCCCCATTCAACTACATGAGAGTACCATATTCATTTTTACTGTGGTTGCATCATGTGTGAGTGAATTCGATTGTAAAAATTATACAATCTTTTGACCGTGGATGACCATTCCTAGGGATCAATCCATGAATAATCAATATTCAATATGCTTGATTGTTGTTTTTTGCTGCATTGTGCTGATGAATGGTTTGACTTGCCACAATGGTGAAAAGGATGGAGATCAAAACACTGATCTTCCAGATGACCAGTTCTTTGAAAATGAAGGCATGTTGGTTTGACTGCAACTTCAGTTTGTGTGTATTTTTGTTTATCTACAACTTTCTCATGGCTTGTTGATGTTATTTGATCAAGAAAACCTACACTGATGAACTTGATCAACTTAGAATAATTGGGGATATGCAAGTTGTTTTCATCTTTGTCATATCCTAATCCTCGTTGATTGTTGTTACTTTGAAGTTCTTCCCATGGCTTAATGATTGGTTTGGAAGAAAGATGAACTGGATCAGGGACCACCTTGACATTTGAAGTTGGTTGGATTAGTGACTTGGAATCAACATATTTATCTTAATCTGTATAGATGAAAGACTTGGAAACATCACTCTTCTTTTGCAACTCATCTCTTTGAATTTGCGACTCCAGTTGAAGAAAATCAATCATTTCATGTGCGTGTTGAAGATGCATTTGAATACCAGCAAGATTTTTTTTGCTGATGTTCACCATGTCGCTTGTTGATGATAAAATCAAATTCTTAATAATTTGGGATAGTTGAATGTGTGTCACAATGTTAGCTTGGTCACTTTGAATTCAAGCTCGCTTGTATTGTTGCTGATTGATGATGCTTTAAACTCTTATTAGAGTTTTATGACTTGGTTGTTTGAACTCTTGATGTCATGCTCGCTTGATGATGATCGCTTTGCTTGAATGCTTCATTGACACTTTGTGAATGCTTCAATCAGCTTCACACTAGCTCGTTTGTTGTAGATGTCGTGCATTGAACTTTCACACTTTATTTTGACACGCTCGCTTGCTTGGTTGTTTGAATGACACACTTACTTGATTTATTGCTCATTACACTTGCCTTAAACATTGGCTTGATTTGATGCTCACTTGAAGAATAGAATACTAGAATTCACACTCGTTTGATGATGATTGCTTGCTAGATGGCTTGTTTGAACTTGCTTGATTGATTATTGACACTTTGTGCTTTCATGAATGTAATCACTGAATGTGTTGATTTTTAAAAAAGGAAGGGTGTCAAACACTATCAAAAATGCACCCAAGAGACAAATGACAAGTTCAATCTTGATGACTTAGTTGAAGATTTACTTGACTTAATGTATTCACCTTCACAATTCAAATCAGGGTGTTGGTTACAACCGAGAACGCACCCGTACAATTCAATTAAAAAATGTTTATCTGCAAGTGTTACAAAAAGGGTTGATGATGTTGATGTCGTCTTGGCTTGAAATGCCTTATTTTTGTAGTGTCCTTAACTTGATTTCTTTGATTACATGATGTGAAATTCCCTTGCTTGGAAGATCATCTTATCAAGTTTATGATGTGACGCTCTATGCTTGTGTACTTAAGCTTGATTACAGGGGCTTGATTAAGTGTTTTTATAATTAAGCTTGCTTATGTGCATGTAGTTGTTTTAAGCATAATACAAAGAGAGCATTTTGATAATCTGAACACAAGTCATGCACATGCATTCATTACACAAGGTGTACCTAAGATTCCCTTATTCAATTTTGGGTGGATTTAGGACACAAGCACCACAAAAATTATAATTTTATCAATTACTGGAGTACATCATTTTTCAATGTCACAACTTTGTCTTGAAAACTTCTCAATGAGAATGTCACACTTGCAAATTTTGGAAGAAAATTGTCTTCAAAAACTACCTGTAGTGACTCAATCACTCTCAAAGTAAAATATTACTTTGGATTACGATAATGACTTTCACTTATCACTCCAAATACAAAAAAGTTATAGCTCCAAATTTACAAAATATACTCCTTATTTCTCCATTACAAAGAAAATTATTTTATCCACTCCAAAAAATCACTCAAAATTAAAAAATATCCACCTTATGACTCCACAAAATCACATATGACTCCATTACACAAAAAATTACAAATACTCCTTATCTCTCCAAAACTTATCACTCCAAAATGTTAAAACATGTCATTTTTCTCCCCCTGCTTGATACCAGGTTATATATAAAAAAATCACTTTGTGATGTAACTTTAAAAAGTGAAATAATGTTTATGATTTCACTTTATAAAAGAGAAATGAAAAAAAAAAGTCAAAATTTTGTGCGCATTCCCTTCTTAAAAATAACACACACCTTATAAAGTGATTTTGTCCATCGATCTTCGCTCTTCCTTTGTGCGGACCTAGTTCATGCTCAGAATGCACTGGGGCAACTGAACTTCTCCTGCCAATTCATCTTGAAGACCTTCGCCCAACAGTCACCCACTATATTTCCAAGACTAAATTTCTCCACAACGCTTGTTTTTATCACCTGTTATATATTCATGATACACATGGTAACTGATTTTATTTGAAGTTGCAATGATACTTTGTCTTAGCCATCACTCCTTAATTTCTGAAAATTTGAAAAAAAGTACATGTAGATAATTCTTCACCGACATTGGATTTTTATCATAAGTGGCATCCCCATTTTATTTATTGCTTGATCCTAAACTCTCCACGCAAATAGCACTAAGATTGAAAAAAAATTGCCCCAAATCTCACGTTTCCACTTTCTTCTTAGGCCTAAAAAAAACCAGCGACAGTATTGGACTGGTGAAATAAAGCAGGAGGACTTAGAGATGGAAATTGAGATGATGGTGTCAATAGGGATCAATATGTAGAAAACTGAACCATTAATAATAAAAATAAACCAACGCAGGTTTTTTCACAAAACTTCATGCAAGAAGATTTTTCCACGAAACTTCTCGCAAAGAACTTCACGCAAGGCTCCTCAACATGGCTTCTTTTCCATGCTAGTGCTTACACAGGTCACACTGGTTTCCTCCTCAATGGTTTCATTGCTTACGATACGGTTTTTAATCATGATCCTAACATGATTCCTCCAACTACTAATGAAGAAGTTATAGGCACTAAAACTAGTCTTACTGGAAAAGATTGCATCACGCCTGAGGATTTTTCAACTTCACAGTGCTAGGTGATGAGTACTTTGGGTTCGAGTGTGTCATCGAGATTACAATCCAGAAAGCTAGGGAGCACTCATATTTTGAAAAAACATGTTCTGTCGACCATGTTGAAGAAATAATTGGGGAGCCATCATCTCAAACTTCTTAGCCTAATCTCATTCGAAGCTATCTCAATTCAATTGAAGATCTTGTAGACCCACCTACCATCAATGCATTTTCTAGGCCACTAGCATCTCAAAACCATGGAGGTGAATGAAACTTAACACCCCAATTGGAATCCATTAACAATGGAGAAACTAGATTGCACAAAAGACAAGATACTTCAAGTATTCCAAAAATACACACAGCAAAATAGAGGTAGGAAAAGGTGGGATAAGACCAGTCACATAGCAACCCACATGACCCTACACTTCTTCTACAAGACCTTGGAATTGATCCCTAGATCATATTCTTAGGGGCACTTAGCATCACAGTCATGTGAGAGTTCTAATCCCCGGGGGGGTCTAGATGAATTTTCCTCTTGCACTGTTCTGAGCTGGTACTGCAGGGAATTCACATTTTTGAGCAACCATGTGGTTCTCCTTCTAGTGATTGAAAGCACTCCTCTAGCAACTAGACCAGCATTACGATAAATTATACTTATAAATTCATCACCAATTGGATGTGGCAGTTGATATGTTGAAAGAGGTATACAATGGATGAAGGTAGTGTAACCTTCCTGGTCATTTTACAACACTTCCATGGCTCTGATACCACATGAAGTAAACTAACAAACTAATAATACATACTCACACTCATAAAATAAATATCAGACATATAGAAAAACCAGACAAGGTGGAAAAGGCCTCAGCCTTATAGCATTCCTCACATTCTCATTATTAATCGATCAAATGTATAAAGAATGATAATAGTACAAATAAATACATGAGGAAGTTGGTCTCAAGGTAGTACGTCTATCTTGGACACTATGGTTGATAAAATATCTCAACAACACACTAATCTAGGAGCCTAACTAGTTGGAGAGAGTCTCTCAACCAACTAAGCCTAAACTGACTCCTAACCATGAGGAACAAACTCAATCTAGAAAGGTAGGATTAAATCATAACTTTCATGGTTTTAATTAATTTAATTATTTGGACTTAGAATTGTTTTTAAAGTGAGAGTGAGGCCAACATAAAATGAACCTTTCTTCAATGATGTTGTTAGAGGTGCTGCTATTCTCCCATAATTCTTAACAAACTTGCGATAATACCTTGTCAACCCGAGAAATCCTCACAGATGATTTATGGATGTGGGGATTTTCCATTCCTTAATGGATTTAATTTTTCTAGGGCCTACCTTAACACCTTCATGAGATACAATGACCCACATATTCCACCTCTTATACTCCAAAGAAACATTTGGAGATTTTTGCATATAATTGTTTCTCCTCCAATAGTTTGAGCACCCTGTCAACATGTTGAACATGATGCTTCTAAGACTTGTTGTAGATTAGTATATCACCAAAAAATACTAACAAAAGTTTTCTAAGGAAGGGTTTGAAAATGGGATTCATCAAACCTTGAAATGTAGAATGTGCATTAGTAAGGCCAAAAGGCATGACCAAAAATTCATAATGACCCTCAGGAGTTCTAAATGTTGTTTTCAGAATGTCTTCAGTCTTAGTTATGATTTGATGATATCCTGAATGAAGATCCAACTTGGTGAAGTAAATTGATACATGCAATTCATCCAATAATTCATCAATGACAGGAATGAGAAATTTATCTTTAATAGCATGCTTGTTGATATCCCTATAATCTGAACACATGCGCCATAATCCATCCTTCTTGTGCACCAATACTACTAGAGAAGAGAAAGAACATTGACTAGGTTGAATTATATCAGCCTCTAGCATTTCTGAAACCATATGTTCAATTTCACTCTTTTGGGCATAGGGATATCTGTAAGGCCTGATGTTTGGGGGAACAATTCCTGGGATCAAATGAATAGCATGATCATGATCATGAATAGGTGGCAGGCCTTTGGGAGTCTCAAATACCTTGGAATGATTTTTCAAGACTTTTTGGAGATCTAGAGAAGTATATGATTTCAATATGGGAACCTCTAACTAACATAATTGTGCAATTACGCCTCGTTGTTATTTATTTACAAGCTTTGTCATTCCATTAGAACTGATTATATTTCCCGATTTCCCTGTGATACCTCTTAATTCAACTTCCTATCCTTCCGAAAAAAATCATGAAAAGTTCTTGAAAATTAAAAGATATTGTACCCAAGGATTGTAGTCATTAGAATCCTAGTACAAATTACACACCACCCATTGGAATGGAAAGCATTGGTCTATTCAATATATATTCTCCCACGGATAGCTTGATATTCAAGAAATTTATGTTTCCTCCACTTGCAACCATCATTTGACACTCTGGTGCTGTATATAGGAAGCAATTGAATTCCTTGGCTATCTTACAATGAATAAAATTATGGGTACTTCTTGAATCAATCAACACTATTACCTTTTTATTCTTGATATGTCCTTCTATATTGATAGTTTGAGGAGTGGTAATTTTGGCCAATGCATTACAAGATATGGTCGAATTCATTTCTTCTTTCTCTAGGGTTTTTTCCTGGTGTATATCCTCTTCTTTTGATTTTTCTTGTTCTTTTCTTCCTCCTCTTCGGAATCTATGTAAAATAAATTATTCTCAGCACACTTATGACCTTTAGTGTATTTTTTATGACATCTGTAACAAAGCCCTTTTTCCCTTTTTTCTTCCAATTGTTGTGATGTCAACCTTGTAGGTGGTGGAAGGCTAGGGGCAACAATGCTTCCATATTTATAGTTGTGAGTGGTAGGATTCCTTGTTGCCATAATTTTTCTTTCCATTTTTCTTGCCAACCTGAATGCCTTCTCCAATGAATTAGGTTCCCAAAGGCGAACCTTATGTTTGATGTTATCCTTTAAAGTACCTATGAACACATCAATCCTATGCTCCTCTGGAATATCTTTTACCCTTATATTCAATTTTCGGAAGTCCTCAATGTGCTTCATCATTGAACCCTTTTGTTTGAGATTTATCAATTGGCTAAAAAAGGTGTTGCTTTTTGTATCGTCATATTGTGATATGATTTTTTCCATAAAAATTGCCCAAGTGAAAATTTGTTTACAAGAGAAAATCCATCGATAGCATACAAACTGATGTGTTTCCAAATATAAAGTTGCAATGCGTACCTTTTGTGTGTTTTGCACATTATAGAGATCAAAATATTGCTCCATCTGTATTATCCATGTTACAGGATCCTTGCCATCAAACTTCCTCATATCGATCTTTAGAACATGGCAGGTCTTCAATCCAATGTTAGAGTCTATGAAATCATGATAAACATTTCTTTTTTTTTCTCATCATGAGTTTCATTTACTACCCTTTCACCATTAGTAAGAATTTCATGTAGCAACTTTGTCAAATCTGTCTTCAAATCTTCTATGTTGCCTTTAAGTTTTTCTTCTATACCATCCATCTTAGATTCCATGTCATTCATCTTAGCTTCCACGTCTTTATTTAAACCATTTGTTAGGTTCCTATACCAATAGGAGTCATAATTTTTGAATGGCTAAGATTAAACCTATAATATGTACATACCTTTGCTTTCTGCAAATGTTTTCCATATTCAAAAAATAAAAAAATGTAAAGAGGGTATGTCCTAAAAGAAAAATCGAAGCACAAAAATAATAAAAAAGGTAAAAAATATGAAAAATATGAACCCCAAGAAAAAACACCATTAAAGTGTGCAAGTCAAAATGCCACTACTATTTACCTTTTTGTGCAAAATAAATGATTGTGTGTAGCTTGTAATCTTTTCCACAATCCATGATAGTCAAAATGTTTAAACTTGGCTATTTCATGTTTTCAATTTTATGTCTATAGGTAGAGAATGAAGATATGGCCAAACAGTATAATCTTGGCAGATAATTAGATAGGTAGAGTTAATAAAAAGGAGCTCAACTATTTAATGTGATCCCTTGGATGTAATAAGGTTAGATTTAGCTAGATTACCATTGTAGAGAACATAAAATATTTGATAAGTGTTTGCTAGCTTAAATGCACCCTAATAAAGAGAAGTAAAAATGGTAGGATGAGTAGATGGGTAAGTAGAAGAAAGGTTGTAGAATTGAGATGCTTGTTAGATAAAAGCATATTGATCACCTTCATCATGAAATTTCTAAGTATGGATGAAAATTGGACTGGCATAAAGTTCAAAAAGTCAAATTGATTAATTTCCCTCACTCATTTCACCTTTTACTTAATTAATTTCCCAAAATAAGTTTCAAGTACCCAAAATCTTAATGTCAAAGGGGATTAGAGGATTTCTCTAACTTCTAGAGGGACCGGACCCTCGGCCCAATGACTTGTAGATCTCAAGTACTAAAATCCCCTTATAAACATTTAGCCCCCTTCAACTCATTCATTTTCCCCTAATAAATCCCTTTTCCAAAGGTTAAAACAACATTTTCCTAAGGAAAGCAATCACCCCCATGGATACCCCTTTTTATGAAAAACTCACAAAAATGCACTTAGCCTAAGTTGTAATGTTTCTATGTAAAAAGCAAATTAAGTTTCAAATACACATTAGACTTAGTGCTAATCCATTTTCCGCAATGTTCATATTAACTTCTAATTTTAATTATATATATTAATTCCCAAAAAATAAACCCCTTCCCATATATATTTTATTAAACCCCTTTAATATTAATATCCCTACCCCTAAGTTTGAAATATAAACTTTATATTACCCAACCTCGACAAATGACATAATTAATCGATCCACAATTAATTAAAATCAACCCATTAACCAATCAAATCTCGTACGATATTTTAATCCTTGCCTTAACCCCTCATTAAATTAAAACCACCATGATTAAAGCCCCCTGGGCCTCTCCATTACCCTCCATGCAACTCTCGCCCCCGACGACCACACGATCTCGCCCCTCCCCATCCGACGGGCCATGTTGATTTCAGAAGGGCTTGCGATCTGAATGATACCCGCCCGAAATGGGTTTTTTCCTGTCGGGCCCCCAAGGCGGCGTGGCACTCGATGAGTGGAATTAGGTGGCCTCCCCCCAATACCGCCAAGCACCCAAAGGCTGTGCGAAATAAACCACTTACCTCTAGCCTACTACTCACCAAAGCTATCACTGTTCACCCGTACCCACCAACTTGAATTTTTGCGCATAAAACCAAAAAAACCTCAAATCATTTTTTTTATCATTTTAACTATAATTTTCCATGCATGCACCTATGAACACTGAAAAATCGTCAACCCACATACACCTGCACTCTAAAGATGCCGAAATCTCCCAGATTGCCTTCCAGCATGATTGAAGCCTTTTCAACTGTTCAGAATTGCCAGTTACCTATTTCACACACCGTTTTCATCAATTCCTAGTATTTAAGCCAGAATCCATTGAAAGCCCTGTTAATTTCTAAACCAGTCTCTAAATCTTTCCTAATCGAAATTAAATGGAACTTTAATAACATAAAACCCACTTGGAATTGAACCCCTTTTACCTCAAAGACTGAAAAATTACTTTCCCCCATTCTTAATCCACGAGAACTAAGAATGGTTGCCCCAATTACCATGGATGTCAAGCCAATTTCCACTCCTCACCTAGACTTGGATCATCTTGCCCTTGCTAATAAAGACTTCCAAATCAAGGACACCTCTATCCTTGAATCCCCTATCAAATTGTACTGCTGATACAGAGACCAATACCTCAACCACGCTAATAAAATAGGTCTGTGGGAATCTAATTTTCCCAAATACCAATTCCTTGAGGTGCACATCTTTCCAAAGATTGCCCATTATTGCCATGCAAACTACATTCCCAGTCAAAGAGCAGTGATGTCCCCTAACCACACTATACTTTTCACCATCACTGCTGAGTCAATCAATGAAATGCTGCAACTACAACCAGGGCAAAACTTAGCCCCTATCTCATTTGGAGACTTACTAGACAAATTTCCTAAGCTTACCACTGCCAAACTTGCTGAAATGCTCCAAACCTTCATCAGGGAGGAAAATCCAAAAAGACCCTCCCCCATATCTAGCTACCATATTTTCCCTATTGGGTTAGGATATAGTAGCAATGATCTCTTGTGTTTTAGGCTATACCACCAGTGAGTACATAGATGAGATCATTTTAGCCTTCATGTCCATTTTTACTCCAGGACAAACCTCTACTGTCATGTATGATTATGCCAAGTACATAGCTGATACGATGCATGAACAATTTCTAAGAATGAGTAATGAAAGAGTGTTTAAGTATTCTTCAGTTTTGTACCACCTTTCCTTATACTACCATGTTGACAAGTTCCCTTTCACTCTCCAAAAGCTTGACACTAAAGGTCATCCTTGGTTAGTAATTTTTTGGACTCTTTTGATACATAAGCATGATTCCTCATATCCATACATAGATTTCATTGATGTTTTTGTACATCCAGTAGTGCCCATGCTGCTGGGAAATCCTCCTCCAAGAATCAGTTCAGATATCAGGAGGATCCTGCAGCTGTCAAAACAACAGAAATTAGGGTCTATGGCTGTGATTTGGCCCCATATAAGCTGTCCAGATACCTCCCAATGAGGTTATATGCTCTGGAACTACAGGCAAATAATCAACTCAGATGAGGTGCATTTTGTCAAGGCCAAAAAGAAGGCCCAGCTCAGAATCAAGGATCAACTAGGCCCCTTTGTATGTAATAGCGGAGAAGTTGAGAGAGAAGTAGAAGAAATCCTTCAGAGACTCAAATTAGAACAAAGCTTCATGTGGAGATATGACCCATGTGACTTCATCTGCAACAAAAGACAGAAAAACAAGACGGCTCCCTACATCCACCACCCAATCCCTAAGATAGAGAAATATGGGAACCAACTGGAATGGGTGGAGAATACATTTGTGGATAGGGATAACACTGAAGTAGCAGTTGAAAATGCTCTAATTGATTTATAGAAAAGGCTTGATAAAGGTTCTTTCCTGCAGGTGCCATGAGAATCTCAAGTCCAAACAGAATCACAGGTACAAAGTTAATCTCATATAGAAGAAGAGTCTCAAGTGAAAGAAGAATCAGAGTAGCCATACCTATCAGAGGAATTAGGTCAAATAGCTATACAAAATCCCACCATGATTACTCCCCTACCTTGCAAACTCCTCTAAATGAGGAGGAAAGCCTCAAAAGAAATAGGGAAGAGGCCACTACCTCAGGCAAAGCAACCATATAAACATATGTAGAGATCAACCAAGTCAAAAGGCAGAGGTTAAATCTTGTTTTAGAATAGGAATTCACACAAGAAATAGTAGGAGCCACCAGCAGAGAAAGAGAAAGAAGCATGCCTACCACTCCTTCTGGGGGCACACTAGAACCTTCCACATCAAACACTTAGATGTTTGAAAGGCGAGAGAGTGTTGAAGTGTCCTCCTTTAGGATGCCAGCGAACAGAGATCAATACATTAGAGAGAGGTACAAGGATATAAAGGCCAGGAATGAGAGGCTAAAAGCCCATAATTATGGTCATTATCTCAAGATGGCACCTACAAACCAAACAAGGCTTATGTCAGCCTATGATGTCAAAGAAGGTAAGATGCATATGACATTTGTCAAACCTACCACTCAGCAACCAAAAATAGTGACTGACTTTAAAAAGATAGATTTCAAAGCGTTGGCAAAGGACATACATCTTATTGACCAGATTGAGCTGCACAAATAGACAAGAGAGATGATTTACTCCACCTTGATAGAGAAAGCCATCATAGCTCACCAATTGCAGAATTCCCTAGATAACATATCAACTCAATTAAAATTGGAAAAGGCCTCTTCACAGGCAAAGGACACCAGAATTAAGTCCCTAGAGGACTTAGTCATTGAGTTGGGACATGATCCCAAAGATGTGAAGGCAACTGAAAAGTTGATAAAGACAAAAAATGATGACATAGCTACTTTGAAGAAGCAGCTTAAGATTCCACCACCGCATCACCGACAAACAGTAGAGGTCCTAGAGACCCAACAAGGACAAGAAGAGCTCATGGACTTGATCCTCAAGCTAAATGACCAGTTAAAAGAAATAGAGAAAGAATTGGACACATTGATTCAGTCCAAACAAAGTTAACTAGCCACCACTTCCACAGCTGCCATTCCCACAGTAACAACTACAGTTCCCTCAACACCAACAACATCCTTGGCACCAACAACTCTACCTGCCACAACATTTCCAGTCACAACTGAGTCTACAACAGCAGGTACCTCAATAGAAAAGACAACAAAGTTAGTGAAAGCCATGGAGGAAATTTCCATGCAGGGAACAAAGCTTAAGAGACTTAAGGAGAAAGGTGGCAAGCCTGGAAACTGACTGCAATCTTGCCCAAATACAACAAAGAGAAGAAACACAAAAAGCCCTAAGGATGGGTGAGAATATTAAGGTCTTAGAGAAGGAGCTAACTTTACAAAAGCCACTAGGACAGACTAAGGAGATGCTCTAGGCCAATATCATTAACTCTGTCAATGATTTGGCCATCAATTCAAGTAGTATTTGAGCAAAAATAACTGATGAAAGTGGCCATCGAAGCAATTCAAAAGGTAAAGGAAGACCTAGGAGACCAACCTGAGGATGCTAATCGATTCATCCATTTCTTGAACAATAAGAACATGCATGAACTAAATGAGCTTGGTGTGGAGGACAGAACTGAAGCCATTATTGAAGTCAAAAAGGTTCTTTCTGAAAGAAACCTTATGCTTAACTTGGAGGAAAAATCCATAACATGCAAGTTGGAATTGATAAATTCATGACAAAATTTCAAATTTTGAGGGATAAAGACCTTCCAAGTCCCATGGTCATCCATGACAAACTTATGACCCAATTGGACTATCTTGACAGATTAAAGAAATTATCTAAGGAACAAGCAAGCACTTTAGGAATCAAAGCATTGCTAATAGGGAAAGTATTGTATGATACTTTAGAAAATCTATTTTTCCTAGAGCATGAGGTGAAACATCTATTTGTCACCAAGCCAAATTTTTCCAAATACACTGAGGCAGATGAGATATATAGAAGGATGCTCAAAGTAAAATTACCTGAAGATGAATGGTGGGAAAAGATGACATATTTACTATAAGGGAAAATATGACATATTTACTATAAGTTACCACATTAAAGCTAAATGGTAGCTAGATGAAATAGGTAAATAGGGTCAAAGAGTAACAGGTTAAAAAGTATCAATAAAAGACTAAAGACAAAGATGATTCTAGCGTACAAATATCAGCCATCTTAAAAGGGCTCAAATTCAACTGCAACATCTAGCACTACCACAATAAAGGGATAGCATGATGCAGTTTTCCATCTATCTCTATCTCCATGCTTGAAGTTATTTCTATTTCCTAAATTAAATCTCAAACTGTTATGAGATATTTTGTAATCTTTTTTGTATAAATACTTCCCATTTCGAAGTATTTAGGGGGGATTCAAAGATATTTCTGTAGATTTGTATCTAAAATCATAGTGCTATTGTATCGGCACTGAATTGGCTTGCTGGATCATGGAATAAATTTCATACATTTTACAGGATTCTTGTGTAAAGTGAAAATCAGATAATTATTCTCTCATGTGTATTATTGTTTTTCCTTATGTTTATTAATAATCATATGTGTTTCTATGAAATCTAAATGGTAAACTAGGAATGATATTTCAGAATTTTCTTTAATGCAATTTGTCTTGACTGTTTACCTTCTTAATGTTTTTTGCTAAACTATCTTAGTTAGGGAATTCTTAAATGCTCCCTTACTTCCGTAGTTTCTCCCTGTGGCCTATGTAACAAATAATTCTTAATTGCTCTTTGTTGATGATAACCCTCTATTCCTCATTCTGATCCCAGTCTAAGGATTCTTCATTGCCCTTTTACCCTGGTTAGAATCATTCCATCCATCAACCCTTTGAAGATCTGCCTTTTGCTTTTCTAGCTTGCCCTATAAACAATCCCGTTAATGATCTAGTCCAGTTAAGTTATCCTTTGATTGACTCCATAACCCAATGGCTTAAAAACCTAGCTCTATCCATTTGTTCCTGGAATTCCACCACCCAACCACAAATCAACACCTTATGAACACTAATAACTAGCCTAAAATCCCATCCTAAACAAAGTTAAATTATAAAGAGAGAGCCTTCTCTGGACTTAGGTTGGCTAGAACCTGAGTCTAAAAGATTAGGTTTGTGGTTACCTCAGATTATTCCTTCTTTTGATAACTTCTAGGGGAGACTTCTAAGTGATAACATAGTGGCAACCATACTAGGGAGTCAAATCCTTAGTCTTAATAAACCTCTGAGAAATTTCAAATCTTTATTTCAAGCCTCTTGAAGGGTTTATTAGAAGTTATTTATAAAAATTCCATAAAAATAAAGTAACTAGAAAAGTTTGAAATTCTGGCTTCAAGGAGAACTCACTATACTAGGGCCAATCTTGATCCAAATCTTCCCCAAGTATTTGATTTCAAGAATATCTAGAAGACAAGAAAGTTTAGCTAGTCCTACATCGTCAATTAAAGCAGATTCATGCCCTGATGAGTGGTTGTTTTTAGAGGACCTCCCCTTTGACGAGTCATTTGACCCTTCCCTATTTAGAACCAGGTCTGAGTGTGCACTTGATGACATAATTCTAGATCCAGAATTTACAACAAAACTTGAAGTCCAAAGAGAAAACTTTTCAATTGATCAGTATATTCTAGATTCCCCTCAGTCATCCCTTACTACTACTAAGATCCCTGAGCTTTCTGAAACAATTTCAATTACCTTTCATTCACCATTATTCCCTTCCACCTCCAAAATTCATTCCTCACCTCCATTTATACCTTCACTCCCACATCAACCTATCATTACCCATCAAACACCTTTCACTCCCAGTCCTCCATCAACTACTGTATCATCCCCTAGTACACCAACTCCACTTCTTATTCATGCCCAACTTAGAGCCATGGCAAATAGATATTCCCCTCTTGTGTTACTTGCTCCACTAGGTGCCATCCCATAAGACTACCAGAACAAAATTGTCCAATTTGATGGCGTAGGACCCTATATAGCACAACAACATACAAGAAAGATGACAAATTATTTTGAATTACATGAAATTGATATTGCAGATATCCAAATAAGACTTTTTGCTCAAACTCTAGCTGGAAATGTAAGAATACGGTTTAGATATTTACCTGCTAATTGTATAGATAGTTTAGAAATATTTTACCAGCAATTTTTAAATAGATGGGAAAAGAAAAATAATCCTCTTAAGATCCTTTCAGAATATGAAAACATTAGGAGAGGACCAAATGAAATAGTCTAGGAATATTGTACTAGATTTAACAATATATACAATGAAATACCAGTTGACCTTAGACTCCCACTTGGCTTAGCTCTGATAAAGTTTCCTTACGGGTTTGACACTGACATGGCATTGCAACTTAGAGAGATAAACCCTCCAACTCTAGAAGATATGCAGAGTGTAGCAGTTAGTGTAGAAGCTAACTTGCTAGCAAAAAGAGCTAGGGTTAGGAACGAAAGGAGAGCACCCTTGAAAGATGAAGCCTCACCCTTTGAGCTTAAAATGGATGCCCTAGCCAAAGAAATGGAAAAACTGATGGATAAGATGGAGAACATTGAAAGGAAGCCTCACTAGGATAATCAACAAGCACCTCCAGTGAGAAATCCAAACTTTAGAAAGAATCAAAATCTAAACACTGGAAAAATTGGCTTGATCGAAATGTTAGGCCACCTTTTCAAGAAAACTGTGCTGAAGCTTCCCATTCAGAGGACCCTGAACAAGACACACAAATTAACTTAATGGGATTAGATGAGGAGGAAATTTTCTTTTTGACTCAATATGATCAGGAATTACACATGCTTCAGCAGTTGCAGACCCGATCAGGAGAATAATTCGATTACAAGAAAGGGTATGATTTTGCTATCTTCGAAGTGCACAAATAGTACAATCTGAGGATTAAGAAGAACACTGACACTCCTGACCAAAACAAGAAAATAGTACCAAATGAACCTAAGAAAATTAAAATAGTTCCAGTTACTAAAACTCTCAAAATCCTCTCTAGACCAAATCAGAACTCTCATAGTCCCACCATTGTAGATGTAACCAATGACCAACCTCCTAATGAACAGCCTTCCACTTCAGTCCCTTCCAAGGAAAAAATGGAACAGTCTCCCGACATTATATTAGAAAATCCACTAAAAAATACTTCAAATGCAGAAAAAGAAGAAACATGCTCCAAACCCCATTGTTAAAATTCCAAACACTCAAACAGAGAAATCCCTTTTGCCTTTCAATTTGGGGGAAGAGGTGGCTAAATTGAAAATCTTTGTTCCCTTAATAGAGCTGATTAAACATAAAACTTACAAATCTCAAATAAGCAAATCCTTAAACTTCGTTGAGAACGAAGACTCTATTAACTTATTTGATGATCAACCTGAGTTCATTTTCAGTCCTGATGTTAATGGAAAACCAGTGGAAGGAGGGTTGCCACCCTTTTACATAAACCTTAACATTCACGATAAAATCCTAAACAATGCTATGCTAGATTCTAAGGCTTCACACAATCTAATGCTTAAATATGTTATGGAGAAATTGAACTTGGATATCACTAGGCCTTACAAGGACCTATTTTCATTTTATTCAAGTCAAGTAAAGTACCTAGGACTAACCAAAGACTTGTGTGTTTCCCTAGTAAAATACCTGGCTAAGACCATTTTGATGGACATAGTTTTTGCTGATATACCACCTAAATATGGCATGTTGTTGTCTAGATCGTGGGGGGATAAACTCCAAGGATCTTTGCAACTTAACATGTCATATGCCACAATTTCAGTCTTTGGACATCCTAAAAAACTGTATAGGGAGACCCTGATGAAGTATGTAGCTAGTAGCTAGTAAAGGCCTCAAAACTTTCCAATATATTCCATGTATTCTGACATCGATTCTTTCATTATGTACAATGCTGATTCAAATCAAGAAAATACTTCTAACAACATTATTTCAGAACCAAAAGAAATTGCTATTACAGCTGAAAATCAAACTATCCAAACTCAAGAATTTTCAGATGAAAGAAAAAATCAAAACAACTCAAACAATGAAGATTTTGTTCCCTCAGACATTAAGATTATGAACATGAAATATTATGGAATCTTGAGTTTGATGGGTTAGTAAACAAACTAGTTGTCATAGTAGGAGTGTGGGTATACAATTTAGAAAATGATCACTCAAAGGATCATTCTTATAGGCTAAACTTCAAATGCACCAACAACATGGATGAGCATGAAGCACTTGTTTTGGGTCTCAAATTGGTTAAAAGGTCAGGAGCCATAAGAGTTTCTATTATGGGAGATTGTGAGTTGGTTATAAAACAAATTAATGTTGTATATATGACCAATGACCCTAGATTAAGTTTTTATAGAGGAACAATTGTAGAAATATTGAATACTTTTCTAGAAACTAAGCTTGCAATTGTTCCAAGAAAACACAATATGCAGGCTCATAGTTTAGCAATGTTTGCCAGTACTTGTAAGTTACCATTTCAACCTAACCATCAGTACACTGCTGAAGTTAGGCACAGACCTGCTATCCCAGATAGCTTGAAAAACTGGCAAGTGTTTGCTAATGATCAACAAATAAACAATTTTTTAACCTTAGATTAGGAATTTGTAAATAGTAATATAGATACTGACATAACACTAGATCCCTGTTTTACAGATAGAATAGAAATTAACAAATTAGAAGATGAAGAGATAGATAGATTTCATCCCACTAAATTTACTAAACCAGAAGTAGAAAACATAAAGAAAGTTGAAATTGGTGAGATAATTGATGAAGACTCTGAAATCATTAATCTCAAAGACAACCTTTTTCCCAGAGGATTAACTCCTTCGGAAGACTTGTTTGATTCAAATGATGTCCCTAGAAAACCGAAAATGGAGCCCTTGAAATCTGACATAGAGGAGTGTAACATAGGCATTGAGGAAGATCCAAAATTGATAAAAATTTTCAAAGTCCTTACCTCCTATTGAAAAAGAGAAATACACTGAACTATTAAAGGAATTCCAAGATGTTTTTGCTTGGAGTTATGAGGACCTCAAGTCCTATGACACCAGCATAATACAACACACCATCCTCATAAAAGAAAACCATAAAACTTTTAGACAGAAGTTTAGGAGGATTAATCCTATTCTATTGCCTTCTATTGAAAAGGAAATTAGAAGAATGTATGAAGCCAAGATCATAGCACCAATAAGATTCTCTAATTGGGTTTCAAATTTGGTGCCCACAAGGAATAAAATTGGTGACATTAGACTGTGTGTTGACCTTAGGAATCTTAATAAAATTTTACTCAAGGACAACTACCCTCTCCCCAAAATGGATCACATATTGTAGACGGTAGTAGGTTCAAATAGAATCTCATTGTTGGATGGGTTTTCTGATTACAATCAAATTTTAGAACAGCCAGATGACCAAGCTAAAACTGCATTCACTAGTCCTTGGGGCACTTTCATGTATGTGAAAATGACTTTTGGATTAAAGAATGTAGGGGCCACTTTTCATAGGGCTATGGATATAATTTTTGCTAAGGATCCATGAGTTCCTGGTAATATACTTAGATGATATCACTGTATTCTTGAATTATGATAAACAACACTTAGATAATCTAAGGCAGGTATTCATCAAGTGTAGAAAGTATTGAATTTCTTTGAATCCTAAAAAATCTCTATTTGGGTTGGAAGAGGAAAAATTGTTAGGCCACATAATCTCCAAAGACGGTATCTGAATAGATCCTGCAAGAATTGAATCCATCTTACAGATACAACATCCTAGGAGCATCCAAGAACTACAAGCCTTTTTAGGTAAAACAAACTTTCTTAGAAGATTTATTTCAAACTTAGTAGAAATATTTAGATTATTAAATAACATGCTGAAGAAAGATTTGACTATTAAATGGATGGTTGAGGCTAAAAGGTCTTTTGAAGACACTAAGCTAGCCTTAACACAAACACCAGTTTTGATCAGTCCAAAGTTTGATAGGGATTTCATTATATTTTCTTTTACCTTAGAACACACAATTGCTGCAGTCCTACACCAAAAGAATGATCAGGGTTTTGAAAAACCTATTGCCTTCTTTAACAAAGCCCTAAGGGATGCCCCTTTAATGTATAATATAATGGAAAAACAAGGTTTTTCTTTAGTCAAAGCTATCAAATATTCATAGTTTACATTCTATATTCTCAAGTAATAGCCTATGTTCCCAATGTTGTAGTCAAAGGCATCCTAACACAGGATGGTTTAGATGGAAAGAGAGGGAAGTGGATAGCTACTATATTCGAATATGACCTAGAAATCAAACCTACAAAGTTAATCAAAGGCCAAGGTTTAGCCTAGCTCATGGCTGAATCAAACTGTCAGGCCTTAGACATAAATTTTATTGCAGAAATGGATAATGAAGAGTAGATGGTGACTCCACCGATCAGCCAGGCCTTTATTGAATCACCATGGCATGATGACATTATATATGTTTTACAAAATATGCAAGCTTCTCATGAATTATCCAGGACTAAAAGTAGGTTCTTAAAAATGAAATCTTTAAAATTCTGCATCATTGACAATGCTTTATTTTGGAAGAGTCATGAAGGCATCCTTCTTAACTATTTATTAAAAGAATAATATTATAGGAGTTTCATGTGGGTGATTGTGGGGGACATCTTTATTGGAAAACCACAGCTGACAAGATTCTAAGAGTTGGTTTTACTGGCCCACTCTGGTTTTTGATGTAAAGAAATTTGTAACCTCATGTCATAAATGTTAGATTTTTGAAGGAAAGAAAAAATTTTTACGCTTACCCTTGAAACCAACATCTGCTGAAGCACCATTTCAACATTCGGGTATTGACTTCATTGGTGAAATCCATCCACCTTCCTCTTCCCAACATAGATGGATCCTGAATACTACATATTATTTGACAAAGTGGATAGAAGCCATACCTTCAAGAAAAGCCACTGACACTATCATAATAAACTTCCTTGAGGCCAACATCTATCTAGATTCGGATGCCCCACCAAAGTCATCACTGACAATGCAGCATCTTTCAAATCCAGAAGAATGATTGATTTCTATAATAAGTATCATATAACCCTTGGTTACTCCACAACTTATTATCCTCAAGGGAATGGAATACCATAGTCCTCTAATAATATTTTAGTGAATATCATCAAAAAATTGCTAGAGGATAACAAGAAAACTTGGAACTAGTGAATGCCTTATGGGAAGATAGGCTAACCATGAAGAAATCCATTGGTGCCAGTCCTTATCAATTAGTTTATGGAATGGAGGCTATTTTCCCATTTTCCTTGGGAACACCAGTGGTGAAACTACTCCAAGAGGTGCAGGTTGAGCCAAATGACATCCAAAGACGAATCAACCAGAAAATTCACTTACAGTAGACTAGGGAAGAAGTGTACATCAGATCCCAAGTTATGCAGGAAAGGATCAAGAAAGCTTTTGATAAAAGGACGAAGGCAGAAAATTTCTGCCTAGGGGATAGAGTTTTGAAATGGGATTCAAGAAGAGAGGATAAAGGTAAACATGGGAAGTTCCTATGGAAAGGGCCATATATCCTTTATGTTTTTAGGGATAATAATTCTTTTTTCCTCAAAGAATTGGATGGCATAGAAGCATAAGGAGGACTAGTTAATGGTCGAATGCTTAAACACTACATAGAATCTAGTTATTGATTTCATTAATCACTTGTACATATTATATTTTTTCAAAAGTTTAAAGTTTATTGGATGGTAATTTTTGGAGTTGAAGCCCAAAGAGAAGGCCCTAAGTTTCAAAAGTTTTACTGTCATAAATAGAAATAATGCAAAAAAGTGAAAGGGGAGAGTTGCAGAGTAAAATCACAGCAATTCAGAAGGCTATTGATATACAATTTCTTGACATTTCACTAGGAAATGCCATCCCCAAGTGGAGCAACTGTTAGGTTCCTATACCAATAAGAGTCTTAATTTTTGAATGGCTGAGATTAAACCTGAAATATACACATACCTTTGCTTTCTACAAATGTTCTCCATATTCAAAAAATCAAAAAATGTAAAGAGGGTATGTCCTAAAAGAAAAATCGAAGGACAAAAAGAATAAAAAAGGTCAAAAAAGATGAAAAATATGAACCCCAAGAAAAACTACCATGAAAGTGTGAAAGTCAAAATGCCACTATTATTTACCTTTTTGTGCAGAATAAATGATTGTGCGCAACTTGTAATATTTGCCACAATCCATCATAGTAAAAAATGTTTAAACTTGGCTATTTCATGTTTTAAATTTTATGTCTATAGGTAGAGAATAAAGATCTGGCCAAACAATATAATCTTGGCAGATAATTAGATAGACAGAGTTAATAAAAAGGAGCTCAACGGTTTAATCTGAGCCCTTGGATGTAATAAGGTTAGATTTAGCTAGATTACCATTGTAAATAAAAGAAAATATTTGATAAGAGTTTGTTAGCTTAAATGCACCCTAATAAAGAGAAGTAAAAATGGTAGGACGAGTAGATGGGTAAGTAGAAGAAAGGTTGCAGAATTGTGATGATTGTTAGATAAAAGCATATTGATCACCTTCATCATGAAATTTCTAAGTATGGATGAGAAATTGGACTGGCATAAAGTTCACAAAGTCAAATTGATTAATTTCCCCTCACTCATTTCACCTTTTACTTAACTAATTTCCCAAAATAAGTTTCAAGTACCCAAAATCTTAAAGTCAAAGGGGCTCGGAGCATTTCTCTGACTTCTGGATGGACCAGACCCTCAACCCAATGACTTATAGATTTTAAGCACTAAAATCCCCTCATAAACATTTACCCCCCTTCAACTTATTCATTTCCCCTAATAAATCCCTTTTCCTAAGGTTAAAACAACATTTTCCTAAGGAAAAGAAATCATCCCCATGGATACCCCTTTTTATGAAAAACCCACAAAAATGCACTTAGCCTAAGTTGTAATGTTTCTATGTAAAAGGCAAATTAAGTTTCAAGTACACATTATACTTACCACTAATCCATTTTCCGCAATGTTCATATTAACTTCTAATTTTAATTATATATATTAATTCCTGAAAAATAAACCCTTTTCGATTTTATTAAACCCATTTAATATTAATATCCCTACCCCTAAGTTTGAAATATAAACTTTATATTACCCAACCCCGACAAATGACATAATTAATTGATTTGCGATTAATTAAAATCAATCCATTAACCAATCAAATCTCATCCGATATTTTAATCCCTACCTTAATCCTTCGTTAAACTAAAACCACCATGACTAAAAGCCCCCCAGGATCCTCCATTACCCTCCGTGCAACTCCCGTGCCTAACCACCACACGATCTCCCCGCCTCCCCATCCAACGGCCCATGTTGATTTCGGAAGGGCCTGAGATCAGAATGATACCCGCTTGAAATGGGATGTTTTCCACCGGGCTCCCAAGGCGAGGTGGCATTCGGTGAGTGGAATCGGGTGGCCTCCCCACAATACCGCCAAGCACCCAAAGGCTATGCGAAATAAACCACTTACTGCTAGCCCGCTACCTGCCAAAATTGTCACTGTTCATTTTGCTATGCGACAAACTGTCACTGTTCACCCATACCCACCAAATTGAATTTTTGTGCATAAAACAAAAAAAAACTCCAAATCATTGTTTTTATCATTTTAACTGTAATTTTCCATGCACGCGCATGTGAATGTTGAAAAGTCGTCAACCCACGTACACCTGCACTCTGAAGACACCAAAAGCTCCCAGATTGCTTTCCAGCCTAATTGAAGCCTTTTCAACCTTTCAAAATTCCTAGTTACCTGGTTCACACCCTATTTTCATCAATTCCAGGTATTTAAGCTAGAATCCATTGAAAGCCTTGTTAATTTATGAACCAGTCTCTAAATCTTTCTTAATTGAAACTGGAGGGAAATTTAATAACATAAAGCCCACCTAGAATTAAACCCCCTTTAACTCAAAGACTGAAAACTTAATTTTCCCCATTCTTAAATCCACAAGAACTAAGGATGGTTTCCCCAATTCCCATGAATGTTAGGCCAATTTCCACTCCTCACCTACACTTAGATCACCTTCCCCTTGCTGATAAGGACTTCCAAAACAAGGACACCTGTGTCCTTGAATCCCTTATCAAATTGTAGTGCCGATACAGAGACCAATACCTCAACCACACTGATAAAATAGGTCTATGGGAATCTAATTTCCCAAATACCAATTCCCTGAGGTGCACATATTTCCAGAGATTTTCCATTATTTCCATGAAAACTACATTTATAGTCAAAGAGCAGTGATGTCCCCTAACCACACTATACTTTTCACCATCACTGCCAAGTCAATCAATGAAATGTTGCAACTACAACCAGGGCAGAAGTCAACCCTTATCTCATTTGGAGACTTACTAGACAAATTTCCTAAGCTTACCACTGCCAAACTTACTGAAATGCTCCAAACCTTTATCAGGGAGGAAAAGGACATCCCAAAATACCCTCCCCCATATCTAGCTACCATATTTTCCCTATTTGGTTAGGATATAATAGCAATTATCTCTTGTGTTTTAGGCTATACCATAGTGAGTACATAGATGAGATCATTTTAGCCTTCATGTCCATTTTTGCTCTAGGACAGACCTCTATTGTCATGATTGATTATGCCAAGTACATAGCTGATAAGATGCATGAACAATTTTTGAGAATGATTAATGAAAGAGTGTTTAAGTATTCTTCAGTTTTGTACCACCTATTCTTATAATACCAAGTTGACAAGTTCCCTTTCACTCTCCAAAATCTTGACACTAAAGGTCATCCTAGGTTAGTAATTTTTTGGACTCCTTTGATACATAAGCATGATTCCCCATATCCATACACAGATTTCATTGATCTTTTTGTACATCCAGTAGTGACCATGATGTTATGAAGTCCTCCTTCAAGAATCAGTTCAGATATCAGGAGGATCCTGCAGCTGTCAAAATAACACAAAGTGGGAGATTGGTACTTGTACCAAAATCACACATAAATTAGGATCTATGGCTGTGAGTTGGCCTCGTATAAACTACCCAGATACCTCCCAATGAGGTTATTTTCTCTAGAGTACTACAAGCAAATAATCAAATCAGATGAGGTGCATTTTGTCAAGGCCAAAAAGAAGGCCCAACTTAGAATCAAAGATCAACTAGGACCCTTTGTATGTAATAGCAGAGAAGCTGGGAGAGAAGTAGAAGAAATCCTTTAGAGACTCAAACTAAAACAATGCTTCATGTGGAGATATGAACCATGTGACTTCTTCTGAAACAGAAGACAAAAAAACAAGATGGCTCCCTACATCCACCACCCAATCCCTGAGATAGAGAAATATGCAAACCAATTGGAATGGTTGGAGTAGTGGACAAGGATAGCAATGAAGTAGTAGTTGAAAATGATCTAATTGATTTATAGAAAAGGCTTGATGAAGGTTCTTTCCTGCAGGTGCCAGGAGAATCTCAAGTCCAAACAGAATCACATGTACAAAGTGAATCTCATATAGAAGAAGAGTTGCAGGTGCAAGAAGAATCAGAGCAGCCAGACCTATTAGAGGAATTAGGTCAAACAGGTATACAACAGCCCACCATGAGTACTCCCCCTACCTTGTAAACTCCTCTAAATGAGGAGAAAAGCCTTAAAAGAAATAGGGAAGAGGCCACTACCTCAGGTAAAGCAACCATACAGACATATGAAGAGACCAACCAGGTCAAAAGGCAGAAGTTAAATCCTATTTCAAAATAGGAATTCACAGAAGAAATAGTAGGGGCCACCAACATAGGAAGAGAAAGAAGCAGGCCTACCACTCCTTCTGGGGCCACACTAGAACCTTCCACATCAAACACTCAGATGTTGGAAAGGCGACAAAGCGTTGAAGTGTACTCCTTTAGGATGCCATCTGACAGAGATCATGACATTAGAGAGAGGTACAAGGATATAAAGGCCAGGAATGAGAGGCTAAAAGCCCATACTTATGCTCAGTACCTCATGATTTCACCTACAAACCAAACATAACTTATGTCAGCCTATCATGTCAAAGAAGGTAAGATGTAGATGGCATTTTTCAAACCTACCACTTAGCAACCAAAAATAGTAGTTGACTTCAAAAAGATAGATTTCGAAGTGTTGGAAATGGACATACATCCTATTGACCAGATTGAGCTACACAAACAGACAAGAGAGATGATTTACTCCACCTTGACAAAGAAAGCCATCGCAGCTCACCAATTGCAGAATTCCCTAGATAACATATCAACTCAATTCCGATTGTAAAAAGGCCTCTTCACAGGCAAAGGACACCAGGATTAAGTCCTTAGAGGACTTAATCATTGAGTTGGGACATGATCGAAAAGATGTGAAGGCAACTGAAAAGCTGATAAAGAAGAAAAATGATGACATAACTGCTTTAAAGAAGTAGCTTAAGGTTCCACCATTGCATCACCCACAGATAGTAGAGGTCCTAGAGACCCAAAAAGGACAAGAAGAGCTCATGGACTTGGTCCTCATGCTAAATCACCAGTTAAAAGAAAAAAGAAAGAATTGGACACATTGATTCAGTCTAAACAAAGTGAACTAGCCACCACTTCCACAACTACAATTCCCATAGTAACAACTGCAGTTCCCTCAACACCAGCAACATCATTGGCACCAACAGCTCCACCAGCCACAACACTTCCAGTCACAATTGAGTCTACAACAACAGGTACCTCAACAAAAAATATAGCAGAGTTAGTGAAAGCCATGGAGGAAATGTCCATCTAGGCAATAGAGCTTAAGAGACTTAAGGAGAAAGTGGTAAGCCTGGAAACTGAGTACAATCTTGCCCAAATACAATAGAGAGAAGAAACACAGAAATACCTAAGGATGGGTGAGAAGATTAAGGTCATAGAGAAGGAGCTATATTTACAAAAGCCACTAGGACAGACTAAGGAGATGCTCTGGGCCAATATCATTGACTCTGTCAATGATATTTGGCCATCAATTCAAGTACTATTTGAGCAAAAATAACTGGTGAAAGTGGCCACTGAAGCAATTCAAAAGGTAAAGGAAGATCTACGAGACTAGCCTGAGGATGCTAATTGACTCATCCATTTCTTGAATAGCAAGAACATGCATGAACTAAATGAGCTTGGAGTAGAGGATAGAATTGAAGCCATCATTGAAGCAAAAAAGGTTCTTTCTGAAAGAAATCGTATGCTTAACCTAGAGGGAAAATGCCATAACATGTAGGTTGGCATTGACAAATTCATGACAAAATTTCAAATTTTGAGGGATAAAGACCTTCCAAGTCCCATGGTCATCCATGAAAAACTTATGACCCAATTAGACTATGTTGACGGATTAAAGATATTATCTAAGGAATAGGCAAACACTTTAGGAATCAAAGCATTGCCAACAGGGAAAGTATTGTATGATACTTTAGAAAATCTATTTTTCCTAGAGCATGAGGTGAAACATCTATTTGTCACCAAGCCAAATTTTTCGGAATACACTATGGTAGATGAGATATATAGAAGGATGCTCAAAGTAAAATTACTTGGAGATGAATGGTGGGAAAAAATGATAGATTTACTATAAGTTACCACAGTAAATCTGTATGGCAACGAGATGAAATAGGTAAACAAGGTCAAAGAGTAACATGTTAAAGAGTATCAATAAAAGTCTAAAGACAAATATGATTCTAGCGTACAAATATCAGCCAACTTAAATGGGCTCAAATTCAACTGCAATAGCCAGCACTACCACAATAAAAGGGGCAACATGATGCAGTTTTCCATCTGTCTCTATCTTCGTGTTTGAAGATATTTTTATTTCCTAAATTAAATCTCAACTGTTACGATATATTTTGTAATAATGTTTGTGTAAATACTTCCGATTTCGAAGTATTTAAGGTTGATTCAAAGACATTTTTGTAGACTTGTATTTAAAATCATAGTGCTATTGTATCAAGACTAGATTAGCTTGCTGGATCATGGAATAAAGTTGAGACATTTTACAGGATTCTTGTGTAAAGCGAAATCAGATAATTATTCTCTTATGTGTATTATTGTTTTTCCTTATGTTTATTAATAATAATATGTGTTTCTATGAAAGTTGAATGGTAAACTAGGAATGATTTTTAGAACTTGCTTTAATGCACTCTGTCTTGATTATTTACCTTCTTAATGTTTTTTGCTAAACTATCTTAGTTAGGGAATTCTTAAATGCTCCCTTACTGTCGTAGTTCCTCCCTATGGCCTATATAGAAAAGGATTCTTAATTGCTCTTTGTTGATTATCACCCTATATTCCTCATTTTGATCCTAGTCTAAGGATTCTTCATTGCCCTTTTACGCTGGTTAGAATCATTCCATCCATCAGCCCTTTGAAGATTTGCCTTTTGCTTTGCTAGCCTGCCCTGTAAACAATCCTTTTAATGATCTGGTCCAGTTAAGCGATCCTTTGATTGACTCCATAACCCAATGGCTTAAAAACCTAGCTCTATCCATATGTTCCTAGAATTTGCACCACCAACCAAAAATCAACACCTTATGAACACTAAGAACTAGCCTAAAATCCCACCCAAAACAAAGCTAAATTATAGAGAGCCCTCTCTGGACTTAGGTTGGCTAGAACCTGAGTCTAAAAGATTAGGTTTGTGGTTACCTTAGATTATGCCTTCTTTTGATAACTTCTATGGGAGACTTCTAAGTGATAACACCATCCATCTTAGCTTCCATGCCATCCATCTTAACTTCCACACCTTTCTTTAAACCATCCATCTTAGCTTTTGTTACATTTTGTGAGAGTGAATTTTGTTGCATTTAGTCTCATAATTTTGATATATCATGTTGCATTTCCTCCTCTTCTTCACGAGTCATGCTATAGATTTCAGGTCTCTTACTAGGTGTTTCCATTTTCTTTCTTCGGGGCATCAATTAATGATAATAATGCTTCACTATTCCCTTTGAATTCCTTCAAACCAATTTTTCAACCATACTTATGCAAAATTTTAAAAAAACTACACACATTTTTCCACTTTGTAGGAGCTCGATACTAAATCTTTTGTATCTGTATAATTTCCAATATCCAAGGTCTGAAATTTTATTTTGTGCTAACTCGCTAAGACCTCTTTCCAACCCTGCAAGTCTGATAAAGATTTGATTCTTCACGGAAGAGTTATGCTAGATCTCCCATGCTGACATGATTATAGACTAGTTCATTAGAGCACACTTGTATGAAGTTCCATGTGTCACTATTTCAACCTTATGACCTTAAACCAATACACATAAAACTACAAGCCATCCTCTTTCTGTAACTTGTTACGAAATTTCAATCTGATGCTTTGAGAGAAAGTTATAACGATTTTCCCCAGGTCACCTTTTTGATATATAATTCGGGAGTTTGCAAAAACTCTAACTTCCTTGGATCCTATCTCTAAAAATGTAGTGAGAAAAGTTATGAAATTTAGTCTGGAGGTTCATCAAGATTTAGGCTCAAATGGGTTTTAATTTCAACTTTTGAAATATCATAGAAAAAACGTTATAGCTAAAATTCCACGATGACCTGTTTGGAGCAGTGAAACCCTAGATTCCAAAGCCTTGAATACCAAATGTTATGTAACCAACTCACAAAATAGAAGAAAATATAGATCAACAACTTCAAAATAAACCTCTTCGAGGGGGAAAACTCCTTTATATTACACAAATGAACAACATTTGGATGATACAAATGAGAAAACCTCCTTTCTATATATAGGAGACTAAGGGATCTTAATATAATCAAAGCCGACAAAACAATAATAATATAAGGGCACTGGGCTTCTATGGGGAACAATAATAACAATATGGGGACAATAGGGGCACAAAAATAACAATAAGGGCTACAATGACAATAGTAATGGGGGAATCACTAGTATTATAGGGACCTAACAATATTAAATGTATTTACATAATATTGATAAAAGTAATCATATGTTTGATAGATTTTCCTTGGCCGCACATGACTGAAACCAACCTATATCCATCTTAACTCCAGATCTATCAAGTGCCGAGAGGGATCAAATATCTCGAGGTTCAAACCTTTCCTCAGGTTTTGCACTAAAAAAATAGGTTTGCACCTCGAGAGATTTGATCCCTCTTGGCACTTGATAGATCGGGAGTTAAGATGGATCTAGGCTAGTTCCAGTTAGGGGTAGAAATGCCATATTTTTAGATTATCATTATTATGTATATTTTTTACTTGTATATAATACCTTGAAATTTCCATGATTAGAAATACAAATAGTAACAAATAATATCAATGTAACAATTTTTAGTGATCAACAAAATGAAATAATTAATAATATATTGAAAGAAAATACATTGATCATTTCATTTAGATGTGATATGAAGAAAATACTGAAAAACACATAAATCACTTAGTAATTAATCTTAATCTCTCTTCCTCTTGCTTTTCTCTTAGACACACTAGCACACTTTTCCATCTTTTCGTATTGATCGTATGGAAAAGGAGGTTGAAATTCAAGGCCATCCAAACATTTAACTCGAGATATCGCTGTAAATGTAAGACCTTGTCACTCTATCCTTCAAATATTAATAGTTTCCTTCTCTAGTGTCAATCCCTAGGACTTATGAACTGTTAATCCCAAAAAAGCCTCAATGGAATTTGTCTATTATGACCTCTTTCAATAGGTATAATAGGAACAATATGAGGGGATAGTTCATCCCATGGAACTCCATAATTATCAAATTTTACTAAAACATATGTTGGAGGATCAGGAGGTGATATTCTAGGATTATACACAATATTTTGAACTACTCCAAGGTCACCATTGACAAGTCTTGCATTAGTCCATAAAGTTGGAGTAAGCATAACCCTAGCTCCAACAAAAATAAGGAGCTCATTATCTAAATTTTCCTCATCTACTTGAATGGTGTGGTTGCTATTTGATCTTGTAGCAACACTACATGCAACAAGTTGATTTAGGGACATCAAGAAATGCTTATTGTGATTGTGCACATCACAATTTGTTGCAAATAAATGTATAGCCTTATTAAATGACTCTTTTGTTGAAACATCCAAAATGGAATTTGTATGTATCATCAATAATTTCTAGTCTTTTATTGTTGGATTCATATCTATAATGTTCATTAATAGATGATGAAAACATATTTGATCATTTCTTTTCCATCTTGCGTGAATGTTGTATGAAGAGTTACAACAGTAGTGAATAAATTCCATAATTCTTTTTCAATACCTTCAGATGCATATGCAGGTTTATCCATAACATGAGGTATTTGTCCCAAGTCTCCAACTAATAAAATTGGCATTCCTCCAAAACGAACATCTTTATTATGAGGAAAATCTTGACGAAGCCAAGCATCAATATGTGTCAACAATTTTCTCCCTATAAAACTCATCTCTTCAATAAGGATGTACTTAGCATGTTTCATCTCCTCTTGTAAGGTAAGAAAATTTGACCCTTGTAAATCAGTGAATTTCCTTATTAGTATATGAAGAGCTGAGTGTATTGTTGATGCATATATGTTGAATGTTGCAATACTAGTAGGGGCCAAAATAAGCAATGGGCTCTTATTATTGAGAGAGTTGATTTCAAGTGCTTGTTTAGTAACACTAATTAAGTGATACTTTCTAGTAACTTTTGTCCCTTGGATAATCATATACGAAGATTCTTTGTTGTCATCTCCTTGGTGATGTTTAAAAATTATATTAAAATCTATTTTTTGCTTTTCTCTCAAACTTTCAAATGAATATTTTTTTAAATATTCAATTGTAACAATTGCATTCACATTTTTCTTATTAGATATGAAGTTCACTGCATGTCTTGATGTCTCTTCATCAACAAAGCTAGAGCTCCATTTTTTCATAACATCATGATCCCTAAATCCAATCATGTCAAATTCATTGGCATGTATAAACTTACTCTTATACAAACCTGAAATAATCTCCCACTCATGTTTCTTAGAATCATTTTGTACATGTAAAAAATATTCATCCTCATCTAGACATTGATCTAGATCCTTTGAAGGTATTTGATTATGATCAATATGCCAAGGATTATAGGAAATTGTTTCCCAATTTCGTATGATGTCATCATCTGTAGCTCTAGTATCTGTATGAAAATCAAGAAATGGCTTGTACAATACCAACTCAGACCAACAAAACTCCACAAACCTATCATTTTCACGAGGGGGAATTGAAGAAAACTTAGGAAATATTCATACAATGACTGCATTATTTCGTGGTAACCACTTCTCTTCGTGGCGGTGTTTGTGATATGACCAAGATCTGGTAGATTCTATCAATGAAAGGTGCTCCTTACTCACAAGTCTCTTCATATATGCATCAATAAGAGAATTATTTGTGGCCATCATATGCATCAAATTTTACTTGTTTTAAAACCTTTGTCCCAACATTTGGAACAATGAATCTATGACTACATTTAGAAAGTGGAAGCTCCAAAAGCATATGGTATGTTTCTTATGCTCTTATATCCCTATCAACAATAGTTTTGCACAACAATTTTCTATATGCACGTACTACTGGTTCATTTTTATTTTGAATAGAGTAAATACACATCAACATATCATGGAATCTCTCTAACCCTTTTTTTTCTTTTGCTGCATATTTCGCTATGTAGTTAATCACCATGTGCCCATAAAGAATAGGTTTCTAATCCATATTTGCACACCACAATGTTTCACGATTATGAGTATTTAATCTATCATCATTTCGTATAGGTTCATATATTCTTTCGCCACTCTCATCAGAATAAAGTCTTGACATTTTTCATAGCTCCCATGGTGCCTTATATATACACACACCAACTTTCCATCGTTTTTTCAAAGGCATGATTTTTCATTGCACGTTATGTGGTGCTCAACACAATTGAGAAGTTCTTCATAGTCCATCATTACATCAGATTGAAATATTTGTTCAGTGTTCTTTAAGCAAGGATGATCTTCATCATTTCGTTGAATAGGGATCTTTATTTTATTTTTGTTGCGTGGATTGAATGCATGGACAGATCTATCAAAATATTCTTTGCAAGTACAACTTGAGTGGGTTCACTCCAATTCGATTTTTCCATGTTGGGAGCATATTTTAGCCAAATAAACCCATGCACATGTCTCCATGATGTTTCCATTCATAATGATACCACAAATCTAGAACATGATGAAATTTTGAAAATATTTCATCTCGAAACAATGTATGTCTCAAATTCACATAACTTGCTACAATGTGAGGATTATCAATAACGTTTTGGCATCTCCATTTCCTTGCTTCCTTTGGATCTCTAGGTGAGGTACCAGACATCAATATATGCAAATCTGGTCATTGCATCTTTGTTACACTTAGTGTGAAGAATATTTTAGGAGTCCCAATATGTTGAACCAAGATACATAATTTTGCACAACATTTGGTCCAATTTGCACATGTTCCTATTAGAGCATGTCCAAATCTCATCATCTATCTACAATTTTAGAATTGGGAAGATTTTATAAATGCTCCCTTAACTCATCAACTGTTGTAGGTAGTTCTGTCATATTTTTTTAACAAAACTAATAGAAGATGTTTCAGCACGATGTCTCATGATAATATTAAGTAAAAAGTATTTAAATCGAGGGTATCTCTCAAACCTGTTATCACGAAATATGAAGAGATGTTTTTCATACTCATGAAGATGCACATTTCTTAGTTGTGGTTGTAACCAATCAACTTCTCCTCTAGCGAATAATGTCAGAATTTCCATATCAAATAACCCTTTAGTATTATATTTATTTATGGGATATGAAGGAAAAACTCTAACAAAGAGCGAAGAACAGCCAGGGCAGAATCTGTGCAGGCATAATTCTCCATGGTCGAGAGGGGAGGAGGGAGCTCCACTCCCTCCTACAAGCAAGCGGTGAACAACTGCGGTAAGAGGCCACTAGAGGAAGTTAGAAGAAATGACAAGGAGAAATAAATTAGGGAAGAAGGGAAGGATCGAAACAAACATAGTGAGAATGAGAGCACTAGAGGCAATGAAGAAAATGATAAGGAAAAGGAAGTAAAAACCATGGCTCAGATGGGTCCTTGTAAGATGAAATCTGAGGTCTATAGATTTTAACCCCATACAGAAATTACCGACATATGAATTCTAAATCACAGAAAAATAAACAATGCGAGAGTATAACACATAAAAAACACATATGCACAGAAATTTTCCCCTGGATCCCAAAACTGGGACTACCAGCTTGATTTTTCATTTGTTCCTTTCAATGTTACAATACATATTTATACACGCCGAAGCATCCAATACCATGGACCGAAAACCATCGCGTCCAAAACCATGGACCGAAAACCATCACGTCCAAAAAACA